>OX422211.1:580415202-580435153 GCA_949130495.1 Sambucus nigra | reverse complement strand
ACCGCTATACATGACTTTTTTGCAGGGACTGAAATTCCCAAAAGCTGGTCAGCAACAAATATAGCCCTTATTCCTAAAGTCTCCAACCCAATTACCTGTGCATAATTTAGACCAATAAGTTTGTTCAATTTTTCAAGCAAAATCATATTTTAAATCCTCGGTGATGGACTATCATTAATTCTCCCTTCAATAATTCTCCCTAATCAATGTGGTTTTATTAAGGGAAGGAGTATTCAAGATAACATCCTTCTTTCCCAAAAAATGGTGAAATCTATAGGGAAAAAGGCACATGGGAACAATGTTATCATTAAGCTAGATACAGAAAAAGCCTATGACAAAGTCTATTGGCCTTTTCTATGTCAAGTTTTAAGAAAAATTGGATTTAATTAAATGTTTATAAATATGGTTTGGAGAATCATTTCAAACAATTGGTTTTCTATAAACATTAATGGTCAAAGCAAAGGTTTCTTTCACTCCACTATAGGTCTTAGACAAAGAGACCCCATGTCTCCTAATCTATTTATTTTAGTTGCTGAGAGTCTTAGAAGAAACATTGATAAAAAAATTCATCTAAATAAAGCCTTCCCTTATTCTCATCCTAAAAATTGTTGACTAATCTCTCACTTGGGATATGTTGATAATATAATAATCTTCATTATTGGTGGAAATAAAAGTGTTAGAGTTATCACTAATATTTTAAAAAGTTAAGAAGATACATCAGGTCAGTCAGTAAACTTTTCTAAAAGTTCGTTCTTTGTTGATGAAAAACTTATCTTAGATAGGAAAAAGGCTATAGTAGCATACTCTGGATTAAGTCACAAAAAATTACCTATGAAATATTTAGGTTGCTATATTAACAAAGGTAGAACCGAAATGATTCAATTTGTAGAGTTAATCTATAAAGTTAGAGAAAAACTTAATACCTGGTCTTCTAAATTAATTTCTCAAGTTGGCAAAGCAACTTTTATAAGACGTTTTCCTGTCAATACCTATCTATATTATATCAGTACTCAATCCCCCTAAAATAATCTTGAAAATATTAAATAGTATCTTCTCTAAGTTCTATTGGGGAGGAATAAACAGAGAGAATACATATCAATGGACAAAATAGCAATAAATCGACTTCCCTTTTGAAGAAAGGGGTTTAAATTTTAGCAGCCTTGAAGATATTGTTACAGATTCCAGCATCAAACTATATTGGAAATTCTTATTTGACAAAGGTCTATAGGGCACATTGATGAGACACAAATATAACAAACGTTTGTATATTAAAAATGGCTCAAGCACAGTTAAAAGAATGGCAATCATTTCTAACTTAGTTGATAGCAACATAGATTCAGATAAGCAGATTTGGACTCCATCAACAACTAGAGGTTTCTCTTTGAAATCTTCTTACAATATTTGTAGAAAATCAAGGCCTTTGTCTATGATTTGGAATATCAATTGGTCAGTGTGACACCTCACCCAGTTAAATATCAGGTGATCAGGCCTTCATTAAATTAAAAGAGGATTCCCATTTGGTTCATTCTTAGCATCACTGTCAAAAACATTTTAAACATTTACTAACCACCTAGTATTCAAAACATTGGTGCCAAATTTTATTTTCTTATTAAACAAACACAACATGCGAAAATATAAACTAAACCATTCACACCATGATATATGAATCAGAAAAAAATAGATAATAAAGAAAAACATGTGTCGAATAAACCACTGGCTAAGATAAAGTCCCCAAAACCTAGCCTGATAAAATCTAACAGAAGTAAATATCTAGAATACGAAATTTGACTGAAATAAAACTACTGAGGGGTAACGTGCCCAAAAGGAATACTAAACTTCACCCTACACTAGGAATGAAGTAACGGAAGTGACTATATCCAAATTTTGCATGCATCCACAAGTGCTGCAGGTTCGCATACCTGGAATAGATCATCCTGCTTGGCGTCCCTATGGATGGACACCCAAAAATTTTTGAAAATATTTTCAAGTACGGATCAGATCCCAAATAAAAATCATTTGAAAATATCTAGCAAGCATTTAAATTGTAGCTTAAATGAACAGTTATTATATACATATGTTATGTTGCGACACTCCCTTAGTTTCCTCACCTCTTATATGTAGTGCGCACCTAACGGTTCCTACTCAACACCACCTAGTCATTCTACCCAATTCAACTAGGTCACAAGTATCTAATAACCATAAATCAGTCCAGGTCACCCGTACCGCCCATACAGTACGCTACCGAATACCCTGATTACCATTAAGTCCTTAGTTAAGTTTCTCCCTAACGTATCCATACCACCCATATAGTACACTATTGAATACCCTTAATAATTAACATCTCTCTTATGTTATTTATTAAATCAAAGTTAGCATTTCATGTATGTTATCATTCAAGTCTTTCCATTTAAGTTTTGCTACTTAAACTTTATTTTAGATATATGTTATCTATCAATCCTACTATTTACACAATTAGTAGATTTAGCCTTGTTTAGATATACATTATCTATTCTCACTACTATCACACATAAGTAGGTTATCACTGTTCAAATATGCACTATCTAGTCTCCTACTATCACACATAAGTAGGATAAAACACCAGGTATATAAATATATATGTCACACACTATATATATAATATAGCGTCCATCGGACTAGCCACCTTGATGAACATTCGCGTGCTCTACTATCAGTCCAAATACCTCTCATACTAAATTAATAACTATTGGTTAAGCATCTCCTCGAACCCAAAAACTAAAAGACAAACAATGGACGCAAACATAGTACTAAGTCTTTGGGGCTACGCACGTACCTAACGTACCCAAGTGACCTATAGGCTTCATTATTTCTCTCACACAGTTATCCACTATCAGTACTATATTCTGGGGCACAAATCTAGGCCTCACTGTAATCGTTAAGGTGGGATCACCCACTGTGTCGGACCTTCATGATAGTAAGTAGTGTAGGTATGTTCACATACGCAAAAGCATATACTAGGCATACACACAACCTATCCATATGTATATTCAGTATAGGTACACACGACCTATAATAATAAATTTGTATAGGTGTACACTCAACCTACAATAATTTCCCGTACATAGTATTTATCTCTCGAATACTCACTGTAACATTTAGTTATAATATACTTCTCTATCGTATGTTCCCGAGTATTATTCTCTACCCGAAGGGTCCATTATTAGCCCTTATGTTAATTCAGTAGCTATTACATTTATACCCTACTGGTTATAGTCTTAGATTATGGTCCACATAATCCAAATTCTAACTTTCCCCGGTGGACAATTCACTCGATATATTACCGTCGGTTAATTATCTCAATTTAACTCTTAACCATATAAATCAATCCTTAACCTCATGCCTACTGATCTCCCCTAATTATCCACATAATTACTAAACCATCACAAAAGTTTCTCGTAATTCAATCCATAGGGATATATAAACAAAAAGGTAAAATTGTAGTTTTCTATGCAGCCGAATCGATTCGCCCAGGAGGCCGAATCGATTCGATTTGTAGAAAGTCTTCTTCTACGTTACGTTTTTACAATTTTCTCACCTTAATA
Source organism: Sambucus nigra (assembly GCA_949130495.1). Taxonomy (NCBI): domain Eukaryota; kingdom Viridiplantae; phylum Streptophyta; class Magnoliopsida; order Dipsacales; family Adoxaceae; genus Sambucus; species Sambucus nigra. The sequence goes on along the minus strand of OX422211.1, from coordinate 580,431,572 downwards.
ACTTTATCAAATCATCATGAAACTTCACCAAATTTCAAGACAACATATCTAATCAGTATCTAAACATATAAGGGTGATTTCCAATGTAAAATCATCATTAATTCATCACAAATTCGATTCAAGATCCGATTATCTTTAAAATCCCATAAAAACCCTAGTTTATGAGTTCTTTAAGTTTATTCATTAAGAAACCCAACTTACTTTTGTTTTAATCAACCCAAATCATCTAATTTTGTGTTACCAATATAAAGGAATATCTATACATGCATTACTACCTCAATTCATGGATTACACCTACCCAATTTTCACATCAATTCTTCCAAAAATATGTAATTAAACCCTATTATACATGGGTATTATAACATGATTAAAGTAAATTGAAATATAAATACTTTCCTCTTAATACCAAGTCTGAAATTCATTCGAATCATGCATTAGATGATCTCCTCTCACTCCGATCTCGATTCCAATGCGTTCGGGGTGAAAACATGGTGTAGGAAGCTTGGTTCTCCCCTCCTCTTCCTCTCCTATGGCCTCTTTTCCTTTAGATTTATCTTAACACTAGCCCCTCACTCTAATGGCCAGATATAAACCTACAATTTTCGGAGTTCCATTAACCCCAAATTCTCAAATGACCAAAATGTCCTCAAACGGTGTTGTGTTGGTATAAAATAGCCTCGGGACCCAAACTATACACCTGGGTATACTATTCTGACTATTTTGACCATTTCAGAATCAATTGTGACCTCGAAATCACCATCCAAGTCACTTTATAAAATCCTCTTATTTACACCTCAAAATACGGCTCGCGTGAGATTAAACTTAAACTAAATTAATTAAATCTAAATCACCGAATTAAATAATTTCCATATTCTCTAAAAATACGGGGTGTTATAGTCAGTAGAGTGTCCAATGAAAATCTCTAACTTCTTTGAAAATTTATTAATAATTTTGTGCCTTTTGAGACAGATATTCAACAAGCTAGTATTAGATTAACTTCTATTTGTAGATCATGCTTTCAGCAGAAGATAGTGATGTGTTACTAGAATGTAATCTAGCTAAAGAGGTTTGGAAGTACATTACTACTTTATTTGGATTGAATTCTAAAAACTCTTCCTACATGTTAATGCTTCTATCTTGGTGGATGGTTCCAAACAAATGAGATCATCAAAAAATACTCAATTAACCCAAAGATTATTCTTTGGGAACTATGGAAGGCCAAGAATAAATTACTTTTTGATAACACAAAATCTTCACCCTTTTACATAATACAACAAGTAATCCATCTCACTACATCCATTCTAAACAATATCAAATGTTATAAAAAAAACGTATTCTAGAGGAGAAGCAAATAATAACATGTTTTAACATTAAAATTTTTCCTAAAATAGTATAAATCACAACATGTACCTGGACTAAACCTCCTTTCGGTTTTTTAAAACTCAATATAGATGGTGCATCTGAAGGAAACCATGGCGCCAGTGGAATAAGAGGAATAATTATAAACTTAGCAGTTCATTTTATTACAGGATTTGAAAAGTCTGTAGGAAATCACAATTCCTTTTATACATAAGTTATGGCATTAATGGAAGGCCTTAATCTGACTTCCCACCTAAACAGTCAAAGTGTTTTAGTGGAATCTAATTGTAAAGTCCTCATAGATGTTGTATTGAAGAAAGTGAAACCTCCTTGTCAAGCTCAAGCAATCATCGACAATATACACATAACAAATCAAATACAACTCACACATGTTTGGGCAGAAATGAACTCAGCAACAGACCTACCTGCTTCAAGGGAAGCTCTTAGCAACAGAGATGAAACATATTGGAAATTTAATTATCTTCCTCCACTAGTCGAAGGACACCTCAACATGGATAATCTACATTTTCCTCATATTAGAAATAGGATTAAAAAATTGTAAGGGAATCCCAAGTTTGATTAAAGGTTGCATTTTTTGTAATGGGGTTACAATAAACCCCCAAGTTTATCATGCTTTCCTTCTAGAGCATTGGACCCAACCTCTAGAATTAGGCAAGTCTGTGTTTGTTAAGCTTTGGAGAGGCTTTTTCTCTATTCTTTTAAAAACTAATAAAATTTGTGGGGGTACCGCCCCTCTTTGAAAAAAAAATGTCAAAATAAGGAGAAGGAAGTCTTTTACAAGATTAAGGTGAATTAATTGGGATAAATAACGTTTTCGAAAGTAAAATTAAATCATGCATTAAGTGTGTGTGTGTGTGTGTGTGTGCGTGTGTGTGTGTGTGTGTATATATATGTGTGTGTGTGTGTGCGTGCGCGCCCGTGCGTGTGTGTGTGTGTGTGTGTGTGTGTGTGTGTGTGTGTGTGTGTGTGTATGTACAATGTAGTTGCATGTGCACGTAGGCGTAACATGTTATCGTCTTCTCTCTTCCGTTCGATTCTATATTACATTTGTATATTTCCCACTGAGCATTCGGCTCACTCCATCGTTTTGATATGGCAAGTTAGGTGTGGTTTTGTATTTTGATAGCATTATACAAGTAAGTACTCTCTTTTATTTTATGTTAGTAGCTTTGTATGCTTGGACTCCAAGGTGATCCCCATGGGTCCCTCGCGTAGTTTAATTTGAAATTGGAATTGCATGCTAAACAAGTGATAAAATTAATTAAAATAAAACTTGATTAGCAACATTATATAGGGTGTTTTATTGCACTTCATACCTAATGCTTGAGTCTGTTCGGGTTGACCAAGGATAACCCATAAATTCAGGCCGGGGCATTACATTTTCTTACATTTGCACCTTACACCCCAAAGCTTTGGAACTTCCTAGTTTCACCTCCACTCCTCGCCATTTTTCAGGGGTACCTATAAAATTATAAAATAAATATAATTAATTTAAATTTAGTCCCATGACATTTTAGAAAATTATAAAATCACCCTTCCTTGCATTTTAGTCTCTGAAGTTCATATCTCACACATTTTAACTCGGAAATCAACAAAATTTTAGGGATAACATCATATTCTAGATAAATATTTAGAAATTAACTTTAGGACCATAAAGTTTCTAAGATTATACTTGTATCTCCTGCGATGGATAAAATTGCATTATTAACTTGAATTCTTTTCAAATTTGTATTTTTCTTCTAAATAACAAAAATAACTCTAAAAGGTCATTAATTATGATACAACATGACTAAGAAGGCCTAATTTCGGTATAAATTATTCAAAATAATGCACATATCAATAGGGTCTCCAATAAGCAGGTAAAATGTGTTTGTGGAATTATTAAATATAAAAATAGAAAATTTAATAGTGATAAGATAATGTGTCGGTGCACTCATTGTATGAATGAAAGTATGGACATTCAATGGGGAAAAGCACATACCTTACGTTCTGTAAGAATTATGAGAACGCGATTGGTTGACAGTGGTGAATTATTCACCAGCACGTCTTTTTTGAACAAACAAATTGATAATTCTTACAGAGTCCACCACCATCAAAACCACCAGCCTAAGGATTCAGATAACATTCATTATGACCATGTTGATAAAAATATATATATGAAAATTAGGAATATATACGGTTAAAATTCGATGCGATTAGAATTTTTTATAGAAACTACAACGAAGATCACTTGGTATTGTATGCCATGATCAATTTGCAAAATTTAAAGATTATGTACATTATATCGTACATCAACATAATTGGAATTCTGAAGTGAGTTAAATACATTCTCATGAATGAAAACACATTACCAGATAATTATCTGACCATGAATAAGTGCTTGAAGGGCTTGGTTTTAATAATACAAATCTATTCATCCATTCAAGTATTGTAATGTAATGAACAGGAACTAAAGGTAAGTGTCATGTATGCAATGCGCCAAGATAAATGGTTTATAAGAGTGGAAACGACAAACCCACTAAATTTAGAAACATCTCTCAAGTTACACATTAGGTATTGGAGTATTTTTTTCCTCGGGCCATGCTTAAAAAGGGATTTTTCACTTTATTGTGGATAATAGAGGCCATGACGTGGCATGCTCAAGCTGAGGTGGGTGGTAATATCATGTGTCATCCCGTTGATTCAATCATATGAAACTTTCAAACACATGATACCCTTAATTTGAAAATGAATCATGCAATGTCCCTCTTGGATTATCAACCGATGAGATTAACCCTTTTGATAATTTAAGCACTAATCAAAGTTATTGGTAAATTCTCTTAGAGCCTTTAAGTCACCCCCAACAATGTGCACGATAAAGGATTTCACATCATTGTTGTTGGGGACACCTAAGCCAAAAGCTCCCAGTGACGATATTAATATTTTTAGCCTCGTTAATTGAATAATTGAAAGAGTTATGGGATGAAGGCATGAGGGTGTTTCACGCTCATAAAAGGTGAAGAGTTGACACTTAAAGCAATGTTTTGGTGGGTGATCCATACTTTTCCTGCCTATGGGACCTTGTCTGGGTGTAATATTCATGGTTATTAGGGATGTACTATCAGTACAGAGCAATCTTTGTCCACTTCGATAAAATATAGTGGTAAGATATGTTATGTGGGTCATTGTAGATTTTTTTCCAAACAATCGTCCTTTTTAGGAATGAGATGTCTAAATTTTTACTGCTTGTTCATGACCTAGGATTCAACCTTTTTGACTTTCGGGTTTTCAAATAGAGAAGAAGTCAAAGGCTACGACTTCAAGCAATAATTTTGTAGGATAATACCCTTAGTTTGCAAGCCGGAAGAGAAAATCTAGGGAGGATCCAAAAGATCCTAGTCAAATAAAGGCATTGTCTACACGGTTAATGTTATTTGACTTGTCATATTGGAAAGAGAATCGTGTGAGGTATGTAATTGATGTGAAGCACACGAATAAGAATTTTTCAGAACATATGAAAGGAATAAGTCTGGGTGGATCTCATTAGAAATATGGAGAGAAGTTGCGCCACGATCTAAAGGAGATAAAAAAATTATGGCTAAAAAATAATACTATAACAAGAAGAAATTTTAGTCCCCCGAGTGATTTCAATTTGACTACTAGTGAGAAAAATATCCTCCTATATATGTTATTCAACTTGAAGACTCCAAAAAATTATTTCAATAATTTGTGCAAGGTTATAAACTATTAAAAAAATGATCTCAAATAGTGCACGTGTCACGACCGACGCGTCATCATTTAATTAATTGTTTTGTTGTTTAGGTATTGCTTTTTGAAGCACAAAGATCTCTGTAGGGTAATTATGCAGATTAGTTTGTGTGTCCCTTTACTGTGTGCAAAAATTGTAAACATAATGCACATTATGGTTGTGAAAGAAACTATAGTCGAAGCAACTTGTGTCTTAGATAAATATTTTCCTCCGTCGTCATTTGATATCAGTGTCAACCTGTTTGTCCATCTATGTGATGAGGAATTATTGTGTGGATCTGTCAAGTATTGTTGAACGTATCCTTCCGAATGCTTAATGAAAACCTTTAAATATTATGTTAAGAATACAAGGTATATTTGTGGAAGAAGACATAACAGGAGAATAATCATTATACTCTCGAGGACATATACCGGAACAAAGGATTAGGAGGCTCAATCCTCATGGAGAATGAGTGGCCGAGGAATTTATTGAGATTAAGGATAGAAAAAAAATTGGGAACCCTAAAGAGGTGAGACTCACCAAACAGGAATTCGAGAAAGCAACTAGTTATATATTTGAAACAAAAGATGAGGTTGAACAATAGAGATAATAACTACCTAAATATATAATGTATTTTTTTAAGCATGTGTGTAGAGGAGCACATGAGTAACCCCACAAATATTAAAGGGTTTTGAGAGTAGTACCCAATCAAAGGGGATGCGTGAGTAGCTCCCCAAGCCACAGAGAAGAGACGAAAAAGGATAACTATTATAGAAACCCAACTTATATCCAAAATCCATGCGAGTAGCACCAACAAGGGGGCTGCACTAGCAACCCAAAACAACTCTAAAAGTTATACAAGCAGTACTAGAAAAGGGTTAAGCGAGCAATCCAAGTAGGCTCCAAAAGTCATGCGAGCAGTTCTATCAAGGAGCTTCACGAGAAACCCAAAACAACTCCAAAACTCATACGAGAAGTACCAGCAAAGGGGGATTCTCGGGGAACCCCAAGTCAGCTCTCAGAATAAGAGCAAGTACATGAGAAACCTTTGTGTGCCTAGTGAATTAAAGTTGTGAGCAATTACTTAAGCAACGTAAAAATATTTGAACGATTACTTCCTTCACTAACACAAAGTTTTGTTATTTTACACAGGTTTACTTAGCAAGAAGCCTTGGCTGAGCAAGCAAGGATCAAGTAGATGTGTAGTTGGGACTTCTTAATAGTTTTGGTTTGGAGGTTGAGAGGCAAGTCTTGTTGATAAATCTAAGGCTCATTCACTTAAATATCTTAGGAAAGAGCGAATATTGAACCGAGAGTCCCAAAAGGCCACTCACACTATGCATTCCATATTTACTTAAATAACGAGAAGTTAGTGGTACTCAAAAGACATGCCAATAAACCAAATGGAGAGTGACTCTCAGTCACTTGCAAATTTTCAAGATCACTTTCTATCCACTACTACACCAGGTGTCACTCCACAATAGACAAATCGTGGTATATGGTGACAAATAGTAATAAGGAAAAAAGTATTTTTCATATATTTATCACATGGGAATACCCCTTTTGACGCGCATATGCCATGTCATCCCTAATTATTTACTATAAATAGAGTAGTTGGGGCACATTTACGATAAATGAATTTCTAGGACTGTTTATCTACACAAATTCCCACATAGATATTTTCTCCCTACTCTCTCCTTGATATTGAGGAGCTTATCTCTTCGCTCTCAGATAATCACTGATCTCAAGAGTTTATTCTTTTACTTTATTGTCAAAAGTTGTAATCAATCATTAGTTATTCATTCTTGGGACCGAAACAAAATTAATGCTTCCTAATGCGCATAGTTTCCATTTCTTGAATGGCACAAACCTCAAGCAGACCTTTTCAGTTAATCATTACACGTGGGCATGTGGACACTGGTTGATTAGACTTCCGCTACCATCTCTCACTTATTTTAAGGTATTTTCCACTTATTTCTCTCTCAAGAGTTCATCTTCTTCAAAGTTCTTATGACCTTCTCCCTACCTTCACCATGTCAATGTGTGGGAGAAATTACAAGGTGTTTGTCATAAACAACTTTAGGAATTTCATACCAAGTACTTAATTCCTCCTAATGTCAATATCAGGATTTCACCAGCGGATGAGGACCTCCTTGACCTTTAAAATGGTGAAGTTTCTTTTATGACTGTGGAGATATTTGAGGGGGAGTTATCTTTACCATCCACCCATTGTTGGTGGAGATAATACGATATTATGGAATACTTTTGATCCAGGCTAATGGTAGTTTCTCATAAATAGTACTTCGTACAATAGCAATCAACCAAATTTGTGGCACCAACCTTTGCCTCAACAAAATCAGGTATTGTTACGACCTGAGGTCTTTTCCAAGGGTTGATATATACCATTTCTAGGCTGGGGATAAGCCCCGTAACCTAGTTACATATTTTCCCAAATAGAAAAAGGATACAAAAAGGAATATTCTTGTGTTTTATGGGCCATTGTATAGTGATAATTATGAGGGACTCTAGGTTCCTTTAACGAAGGGAAAACTTGGTAAATCGCCCATCATTTCCATAATGTTATGATTATGGTTTTTCATTAATAATCGATTATATTTTTGTGTATATTGCTTCTTAAATCATAAGCTATGAGATTACCAAGTCAATTTAAAAGATCTTAAACTCATTTGGCAAATGCGAACTCTGATCAGTGTTCATCCTCATTAGACAACGACCCACATTTTTCTTAGGTACAAATTAATCGTCACTTTTGTAAAAAGAATCACTATTGTTCCTAGGGTTACCCTTGTTTATTATACAATGGACGGTGATGAATTAATCCCTACATCCAATCCAATGACAAGTGAAATTACGAGAGGAGTTCACTTAGAGGAAGAGTCCCCTTACGTTATTTCAACTGAATCCAGTGACAATCAAGAGGAGGAGGATTCACTTTTTAACGACTTAGACCCCCTTTTCTATTTTGAGGAGGTTAGCGCCTCAACTTATTAGTGGGAAGAGGTAGAAGTAGAGGAAAATATATGCACTGAGGACATAATTTTTCCTCATATTCTAGAAGAACTTAAAGACATGACAAGCCAACTAAGAAGATTGATTGATTTGGTAGCTGACCGAGCCAATCTGAAAAATAGGGGTTCCCAAACAAATAGGTCGAACACACTATGGTCGGTTAGAAGAAGAGCCCAAGAACTTAAACGCTAGGACGAACAGGCCAAAATGAGAAAGATAAATAAAAATATGATCAATTCTCGTGCACAAATTCCCCCGCCTTTGTCAAACCGAGGTGTGGTTATCAGTGAATGACAATCACAATCTTGTTCAAGAAATCCCTCGCCACAAGGCATTAAGAGTCATCCATGGGAGAACTCCTTTATAAAAGGGAAAAAAAGATAATCATCGTGGATAATTCGGCTAATATGGATTTGGATGTGGCTTACTCCTTCAACCAAGCGGCTATGTTCCTCCCTGACATGGTCAAATTGAAGGCATTTTCTGTAGAACATCTTGTCAAAGAAGGATTTCACCATAACGTGCTGCTAAGTCAACTATTTCATTTACGACTTATGATTTTTTCATTTGTCTTGACTGATCCTTTTTTCCCTTTGTGAAGGCTATGCAAGTCACCCAAGAGCTCAAAAATAGAACCTACCACATGAGGAAGAGCAACGATCAGCTCTTTGACTCGAAAAATAATTTGAAAAATGCATTGAATCTGGTCCAAATTGACAGAAAGAATTTTTCGGTATATAATTTTTTTCTTCGTTGCTTGAAAAGCTCCTCTAATCAAAATCCTCAAATACCTACAAAAATATATAACTACAGTGTAGAGCGGTAAGTAAGGGTATCAATCCACATCAAGGGGGTAAGCTAGAGACAAATTCAATTGTAATTCACTTTTATTTTCTTTTTGTGCTTTTTCACTTTTTCTAATTTTTTTTAGCTTTTTCAATATTAAAACAATTGGGTGAGGTGAGGTAAAATAACACTAAATTAAATGGAAGATCAAATGACAAACTAAAAAGTGACTAAAATGAAAAATAAAGTCTAATACAAAAATAAGAGATAAAGTGACATAAATAATTGTGAAAACAATCAAGGAATGGGATTACACCACAAATTCCAGCTATTCTAATTAAATAATTTTAATTATTTGAATTTTACCAAATTAATATCAACATTACAAATCAACTCTCGTTGCAAGTGTAATTTTAATAGTAATCTTTTAAAAAATTAAGTTTAACCCCCCACAACTCTAAAAAATAGACCTACACTCCTTTTAATTAATCACCCGCTAGGATCGATCGATTAAAATTTATGTCAATCTTAAAAAATAAATTTAGAGTTGAAATTCAAGTAATAATACCCCACTTAAGAAACCCCTATCTCTACTTCGAATCTAAAATGGGTAATATAACTTAGAATATCGATTTTCTCTCGAAAATCATTTACCCTCTCTCGAGGCGTAAATTTAAGGGTGAGGGATCAAAATTAACATTCAAAGGGAATTTTCAAGTAATCAAACTAATTAAATTAAAATAAAATCAAATAAGGGTTCCCCTCACCCCTTGAAATGGGTTTTAGCCTAACATGGTATAAAATTTGACAAATTAATAATCAAAGGCATAAAATAAATGAAATAGAAGGGTAAGAGGAAAAATCTTCAAACAAGTCTCCTTGATTTGCAAAATTGGACTCTAATCCTCCATTTGAAATTGAGCAACATCCATTCAAATTGAGCTTTCCACAATATTCAATTACATACAAACACTCATTTGAATCACTCAATAATTAATTTCTCACAATTATCTAAAAAAAATAAAAATAAAAAATATTTACAAAATGTTCTACCTAATTTATTTTTTAGTCTAACCTATCTCTCTCTAGAATTCTCTATTCTATTTTCTATGATTTGATCCTCCCTCTAAATGGGGTCTTGAGTTTTCTTTTATATGCACATGGAGCTAAGGGGTAAAAATGGGTAATTGGGATAAGTGTGCATGGAAATGGGGTGTGTGCACATGAGGTTTGAGAGGTGTGAGGTCATGTGAATGAGGGGAATAAAAATCAGATTTGGGTGAGGGTTATTTTTGGAAAGGGTTAAAAGTGGTGGTTGGGGGGTAAAATGGGTAAAGGGAATTAAATGGTTTTAAAACATGTGGGTTAAAAGACTTGGTTTATTTTTGGTCTTTGTCTTTGATTTGGTTTTGATCAGGTGGATTAATCGTTTTTGGCCTTTGGAGAAATGAGAAATGGGTGACATGGGTTTGGCATGGAGGTGGTTTAGAAGGGGTTAGGGTTTGGTGTTTGGGGAAGAAGATGAATGGTGGGGTGTTAGTGTGGGTGAGGGTGTATAGTGTTAGTTTAAGGGTGAGGGAAGAAGATGGGTGTAGAAGTGTGTATAGTAGTAGGGTGTGTGTGTTAATTTTTGACTGTTAAAATAACACTAACTAACTAAAATAAAAATTAGTAAAATAAAATAAAAACCTCAAAAATAAAATCCTATTCTAAAATGAAACAAAACAAAGACTCAAATAAAAATTGAAACTAAAAAGAAATAAAATTTAAATTTAAAATAGAAATAGAAATCTATTAAACTAAAAACTAAAATCCTAAAATCCTAAAAAAAGTAAAATCTAATAAAACTAAAAATAAATGAAATCCTAAAAAAATAATTCTAATAAAATAAAACTAATAAATAAAAATAAATATAAAATAAAAAAATAACACTAATAAAATATAAAAATAGAAAATGAAACCTAAAAATTCTAAATAAATCTAAAATATAACCTAAAAATAAAACGACTCAAACTAAAAATCTAAAAAATATTAAAAAGGGACTAACTAAACACACACGGGGTTCGGGGTAGGTTTAGGCTAGGGTAAGGTTACGGGATGGGAAATTATCTCTATTTTAACTACAAATTACCTTGAAATATAGCTTTTGACACCGCAACTACAATTAAGCCTGCATATTAAATATTTACACGCATAAGACCATTATTGTCGAGAATTAGCAACTAAAATATGTCTATTCGGGGTATAAAATGTACACTTTTGGGTGCTTATCACACCACCCCCAAACAGAGCGTTGCTAGTCCTCAAGCAATAAGATAGAGAGAAAGAGAAAGATAAGAAACCAAAAGTGTACCACTTTCGCGGGTACTTGCGATTGTACTTAGCATCTGCAACAAGCCTTTAAACCTATAGGTTGACCTACATGACGAGTTGTGTCTCATGAGGGTTTGCAGGGAATATACCCACAAAATTCTTTATTTGCAAAATGATTTATTGAAAGACAGACTAGCTCTTATTAGACATAGAATAATCGCACAATCCATCATGAGATAAATGATTTGAGAATTACAAGCTAGAGTGTGTAAAAATATTTAGCTAAGTAAATACTCAAGACACATCCTTCCTAGGACTCAACGTGTGTAGTGTGAATCAGCCAAAACAGGTTGAGTATCATAAGAGTAATTCCTAGATTGCCTTTTCGAAATCAACGCTTCAACTTCAAAATCTCACTGGATATATCTCTCTCAAATGACCTCACGAGATTTGGGTTAGTGTATCGCTCTTGTGTGTGAGGAGGTGAGTAAATGTAAGCAAGTTTAAACGCCTCACACACATATAAGAAAGAACGAACAATTAGAAAGAAAATGATCTCATGAAAGAATGCTAATCACTATAGTGAGAACGTCGAGTTATTCACCACGTTGACTCTCATTTGCCCAAACACCTAGGGGAAAATATGGATGTTTATGGGTGAGGGGAAAATGAAATGAGAAGGATATGATATGAGGTTGGATGTTGATGTATGGATGAATGACGAATATATGATGGACGAAAGATGGATGAGTATGCGATAAGATTGAGAAGAATGTACTATAAATAACAAATGTCTTTATTTCAAAACCAACTACTAACTACAAACTCCCTTTCTTTTCTTTTCTCTCTTCATTTTTTTTATTTTATTTTTTTTTTCTATTTTTTCTAATTTTTCTATTTTTTTTCTCTCTCTTTTCAAACTAACAATGAAGACATTTAACATTTGGAATCAACACACTTTTCTCCAAAATGAAGGATGATATAGAGATGGAGTGGGGAATGTATGATGTGGGGAATATGGAAGAATATGGGTGAAGGGGCTGGTAAATGTATGTGTATGGATGAGAATCTAGTATTCGAGACAAATTTCAAGACACGCGTTTCTTACAACTCGAAAGTGATGTCGTTCTCAGTGATTACGCTAAATTTTTTATGAAGAATAATGAGATCATACAATAATTTAATGCGGACCCAAATGAAGTTGAATCAACTTGTGACTCGGAGATTGCGTAAAACACTCTGAAAGGGTGAAAGGCACAAATCTCACAAGCTAAAGTCTCTACTAGTGATCCTTAAGGTTTTCTTGGGAATTATAGTACTCTTCAACTCTAAACCGCAGTGACATGATAAGTGCGTAAATTTTGGTGAGTCTAGAAATTCATAATGCAAAATGCCTTAGTATGTATTACATAAGCTATTTATAAAAATATAAATCCTCTAGCTTGATTCCTAGAGTTTTGAAATATAGATGATTGAAAATTCACATCAATGAGTGAGATGAAAGAAACTGCACGAAATTTTAAAAATCAGGTCTAAAAATTAAAAAATTTCAAAAGAGGCACAATTTGGATAAAATTCCCCACCACTAAACAAAAAGGAACATCGTCCTCGATGTTAAATAAAATGATTTTTTAAATTGAGAGCATAAGGTAGGAAAGATATTACCAGAATCAACCGCTGATGAAGCTAAAATGAACCTGAATGAGTGAGAAAGAGAAAAAAAATGCGTACGAGTCTATAAACATGGCAAAACAAAGGGTGATGTGAAACACCACCCCCAAACAGGATGAGACTCATATAAGAAACGGGGGCTGCCTCCCGGTAGGGCTAAGTTTAATGTCTTCAGCCAGACTGAACCATGCTCACCCTAAAGATAGGAACTATGAAAGTGCGGGGCGGCAGAAAAATTGGGTGATGATAATCACCCACAAACAAGACTGAAGCGTCCGTCTTGTTAGATAAATGCTAAAAATGGTCAATGCACTTGTATGGCAAAGTGCATCATGCGATGCAAAGCATCAGTGGACCATGGATGGGTGGGTATTAGGGTAATGGGGAGAAAGGAATGGGTGATTAAGCATCGATCACGGGAATTATTGAGATCGAGGGCCCTATAGGCATGATGCTCTAATTGGTGGGGGAGGCAAAATGTTTTGGTAAGTGGGATGGGTTGGGCATCATATAAATCACACGAACGTTCTATGAATGGGAGATGATAATGGTCGTGCTGTGACACGCCAAGGAGCTGATGGAAAGGAAAATCAACACCACAAGGAAGTGGTGTGCATAGGATAACAAGCTCGATGTCACGGAAGTGGAGAGTATCACCACAAATACTCTGGTGAATGGTGGAGGTTGGTTTCAGGTTAGGATCTAAAAATATAGATGTAAACATGAAATGTGTAAAAGAAATATCCAAAACAGGTGGTGGGGTAGAAAGGACAATGGGTGGGTCGGGTGGGACAAACGGTGGAGAAAGATGATCCAACTCAAGCGTGGGAGACACACACTCCTCATTGGGAGGAGTAAAGAAATACTCACAAGGGAGTGTGGTTTCTAAAGATGGAGTCAACTTCTCCATAAGAGTAGCATTGGTGAATGTGGTGGGTGGTTAAGACGAGGCACCAAGATCTAAGATAGAGGAATCACTAAAAATATCGGGCTCAAAGGGATCCATGCATGGTGGGACATCATCCATATACGGATAGGTAGGAACTATCTCGGATTCTCTCAAGAAAATAGTGAGAACTCGTAGCCACAGCCAACCTAGAATGAAGTGGTTCCTCGGGAACACAAGGGTGAAGCTCGACAGGTGTAGACTCGGGCAGTTTTTTGGATTTAGGGGGAGAGGGAATGCGAACCGCAATGATGGGTTCTTGTGGACATGGTGGGATTTGATCAGGCTCACTATCTTGAGATAAGTCAACACAATTTTCGACTTGAGGCCCAAACCATGGAATGGTCTCACAACACCAAATCTTCCGAATTGTCACGGTCATTGACCTTGATAAGTTCAAATTGTCAAGGTCAATGACCGTGACAATTCTGGGCGAGACAACTTTGTTTGTCACAGACTTGTCACGGTCATTGACCGTGACAAGAACATTAGAATTATCACGGTCCATGACCTTGACAAGTTTTGTCACCATCCAAGACCGTGACAAGACCGTGACATTTTATAAAAAAATTATCACGGTCAATGACCGTGGCAAGCCCGTGATAACTCTTTGTCACGGTCAATGACCATGACAATTCTGGGCAGAATTGAAAAAAAAATTTGCTGGCCAGTTTGTCCACTGCCACTGCCCAGCAGTATATTTATATATGTTATAGCAATGTTGTACCTGTTTAAGCATCATATATCCAAATAAAATAGAGATAATGCAAATATACATTCAAATTATAGACAATATGCATCACGATATAATTCAAATGTACAAACTTAAAAACAATTCAATTCAAATAATGTCACTACATGTCTGGGGTATGGTTAACTCTGAAGAGGTGAGTAAGCCACACGATATACGAATTGACACACCCACTAATATACATCGTGTCGCATTGTTCGCGCAACCACAATGGGGAGTTCTCCTTCCCGGGCATCACATGCGTGACGAGCACCTTGGACTCGATGTCTTGAAGCTCACGTCCATGAACTATTCCACCCTGGATGATATTCGGGTCCCTCAACCCCCTCCCGATCCATTGGCCATCAAATACGTCCATTAGGAACACGCTCGGCCAACCAAGTGTCGACATCGGTCTGTTGAAGGAGCCAAATAGGGAAGTGGATCATCAAAGTCCGCACGTGTCGGCAATAAAGCAACGAGGTCTACATCCTCATCATCCCTCACCTCGTCCTACCGCACCTCCTCCTCCACCGCCTTCTCCTTCCCTTTCCCCTTACGGTTTCTGCCCAACAAACGCTTCATGAATGAGAACATATCATGGACCGTCACCTCCAAATGGGACAGCTTCGCGTCATGTGAATCCACCGTTCGAGCCAACCCGGTGTCCCTCGTCTCTAATCTGATGATCCTAGATTTGGCCACCCGCGAGCTCACCTCCCTTGTCCTCCCCTTGCAATCAGAGTCAAGCACTTGGTTGAGTGCGTCTGTGGACAAAGATGCCTTGTCGGCATCAGACTGCGACTCATGCACTTCCTTAAGCTTTGCGTGAAACGACAAAAAGCACATGATTACTAAAATAAGTAAACTAAAAAATTATAACGTAATTAACAAAAAGTAAATTGTCGGATTACTTACAATCGTGGCCGCGACGCTCGGGGACACCTCCTTGTCCTTCCCCTTCTTTGTCTGAAGAGCCACATAAGTATCGAGCCTATGTGGCTTACCCCCAGGGCCACTCCCTGTCCCCTGAAATAAAATAAAATAAAATAAAATTAGTATCGGCCCCGCAAAGTAGAATAATGCAGAATAATATATTTTATGTAGTTTTAGAAAAATTAAATCTTACCATCATCCTATGCTCCACCTCGGCGTAAAACGTCCAGCCGGAGTAGTGCACGTCCGTCTTTTTTGTCCGGTTTTCCCTTCCCGATTGGCGAGATGTCAATTGTCGCTCCCCGATCTCATTGTCAATGAACCTTTGCCATTGTGCCAATAAGATCGGCTCCTTCGGCGGGACGGATTCACGCCATTGGATAATGGACTCTCGTGTCTTCCCAAAGTATCGGGTCCGCATATTTTTCTTCCACGTCTTGTGTTGCTCCCTCAACTGCTCCAAGACGGAATCGTGTAGCTTTGGATCCAGGTTGAATTGTTCCTGTCCAACAAATACAATATTAGTTGCAAATAAATATAAATATAAATATAAAATGAAATTGATATCGAAATTGAAATTGAAATATTCATATAAATATAAATATATTACCTGTAGTGCCACCCAAACAGCTAACTTGAGCTCATATGGTACCTCCTTCCAACTAATGTACCCCGGGTCGATGATCGTCTTTACCAGCTCGAGGGATCTCGCTCATAGCTCCGACTTGTTCTCGATGGACATCCCTAATTTGCCATATTTAGGGAGACTAGGGGCCGAGGAGCCATCATCGCCTCCGCTACCACCGAGCCCAAACGATATCATCATAACTAGCATCATCATCCTCGCCTTA
>OX422211.1:576132702-576170202 GCA_949130495.1 Sambucus nigra | reverse complement strand
ACATATATGACGATTCTGAAATATCCAAATAAAACAGGTCAAGGTGGGCTTCATTTGTATTTTAGAAATTTTGTCATACATATCACATTACCTAGATTTACTAAGCCAAAAACAATATAAAGAAATTATAAGTGAACATGGGCTCCATCTACATTATGGTAGGGAAATACTCCAAAATTATAATCGGCACTGTGAAATTTGTGCTTTGATTATGAAATCGAAATATATATATATATATATATATATATATATATATATATATATATATATATATATATATATATATATATTATTGGATCCGTACGATACGCCGAAAAATTAGATTTTTGGTAGTTTGGGTGGTTTTATTTAGCTAGCCGCCTCCAAACGCTCATATACCATATAAGATATGTAAAACACGTAATCCGTGACGAAGCTCAAGAGGTTTGTGGGAGAGGAGAGTTAGATTTCCTCTCCTTACTTTGCCCCCAACACCATCATCCTTCCAAATGAGGGGGGAACCCTCCTTTATAAAAAAAGAGCCTTAAGTGGGCTTGACACATGTCATTTTTATGTGGAACCAAGTGTCCAAAATTTATGGTGCCACTTATCACAATATATGTGGTGGCATCTTAAATGAACAAATTAAATCATTACTAGAGTATTGTCTAATGTAATTCATTAAGCGCGGAGTATACACAATATATTAAATCGCGCATAATAATATGTCAACCCGTGTAAGATCTGGATTGTAGTAAAACTTGATAAATCATAGATCAATATTTGATCAAATTTGTGGGGTTAATTTACTTGAGTGTTGGTGGTTAATTTATTTAACCCCACTCAACATTTTCCCCCTCGTACGCATAACTGGTGTGTTGATGCTTTGACTGAGACATATCAGCTGTGCATACGAAATAAATTATTTAGCCCGTTTCAACTAGCAAATCATCATATGACCATATTTGGTCTGTTATCATGCGTGTATATGCATATATCATTCGTATATAGTTTTGAGGGATATCTTTGTTGCTTCTATTTTTCATTTTGGATGGGTGTTTTATGGGTTGCCCCCATTCCTCTCGAATGAGCACATCTCCACAATTTTATTGTGGTTATAAACATTTTGAACAACAAACTTGTCAGATGTACCAGCCTGAGCAACCAATTGGTGGTTATATAAGTATAGTGGACCTTTTGTAATCATAAGATAAAAACTTGTCGAGAGTACTCGGTCGAGCAACCATATGTGCTTCGAGTGAACTGGGGGATTTAAACCAACATATTTTGTAAGTGTGCCCAATTTTATTTATTCGAGCAACCATAAAGGTCATTTTAGGACTTTAAGCGTGCCCGAAAATCAGGGTCTTTAAGTGTGCCTAGTAATTTAGGACTTTAATCTCCCATAAGCGAGGGTCAGGTGCGCCTAGTAATGTAGGATTTTAATCTTCCTTAATCGAGGGTCTGGCGCGCCTAGTAATGTAGGATTTTAATCTCCCATAACTGAGGTATGGCGGTCATAGTAATGTAGGACTTTAATCTCCCATAACCGAGGGTTAGACAGACTAAGTAATATTGAACTTTAATCTCCCATAACCGAGGGTCAGGCGAGCCTAGTAATGTAGGACTTTAATCTCCCATAACCGAGGGTCAGACAGGCCTGGTAATGTAGGACTTTAATCTCCCATAATCTAGGGCGCCTAGTGATGTAGGACTTTATGAAAAATGTAATTTACCCCTTTGGGTGACTTACCACAATACTGGTATGGTTTGTAAGGACTATAATGCACCTCTGTGGGCGACTTACCTCAATACTAGTGAGGTTTGTGATAACTATAATGCCTCCCGGTGGGTGACTTACCATAATACTGATAAGGTTTATGAGAACTATAATGAACCTCTGTGGGCGACTTACAACAATATTGGTAAGGTTTGTGAGAATTACAATGCACCTCTAAGGGAGACTTACCATAATACTGGTAAGGTTTGTGAGAACTATAATGCACCTATGTGGGCGACTTACCACAATATTAATAATATTTGTGAGAAATATAATGCACGGCGATTTACCATAATATTAGTAAGGTTTATGAGAACTATAATGCACCTCTATGGACGACTTACCATAATACTGGTAAGTTTTGTGTGCAACCATAAGTGAGGTAGTTAGAGTTACTATAACTAAGGCATCTCTAGATACTATGAATGAGGCAGCTCAAGTCACTATGAATGAGGAAGCTTGAGCTACTATCACTAAAGCAGCTACAACACCATCACTGAAGAATCTCGAGTCCCAGGTTTGAGAAAATTGCTAAGTTTTTAGCAAAAAACATTATTTTTCCATGGTCACTCTAAAAATATCATCTTTGATAAGGTTATTTGAAGGATGTCATTATGGCATGGTTGCTCGAAATAATTATTTTGACAGGATTGCTCGAGTATATGCTCGTAGTAAGTCCTTAAATGATCCTCCTTGAGACAACATAAAATAATTTACGAAATTTCAAGGCATATGTGGTTTTTTCAGAAATAATTTTTTTTCTACTCGAACAACTCAAATTTGTGCAAGGCTACATATATTTTTAATCTTTGAAGAGTATTTTTCGGGATGTGTACATAAAACACGTATAAATTAAATACCACGACATCCAAAATTAAATGAAATAGGCAATATGCTTTATTTAACTTATTTTTCAATATCACATAACAATTATATTTGTCAAACCCATGCTTTTTAAAGGGGTACCTCGAGTAACCTTATATCTCAGTGCCTTTAGAAATATTATACAAAAGCAAAACCCACTAACTTGGGACTTGGAGTTCCAAATGGTTTGAATATTCTCACAAAAAAATCACAGCTAAAAAAAATATTATACACGAGTATATATGAAACCCATCTTTGCTATCAGTTCCACGATGATTGAGACAACCCATATATTAAGGCTTCTTAGAGGTCAAGGTCGGAGATCGAGGCTATTTAGAGATCAAGGCTGCTTGCTAGGAGATCAAGACCGCTCGAGGATGTTCGGAGGTCGAGGATATTTGTAGGTAGTTTTTTAGATGGAATCACATTTATTGGAGTGAGGTTCCTCGGGCACAGTGTTTTGTTTTCATCGGTAAGTAGCTCGGAGGTTAAGGGTCCTCGAAGGTCCAGGCTTCTCGAGGGTCACAAGGTTGTTTAAATATTTTCAAGATTGATCAAATTTCCAAGGTCCGTCGGGTTTTTTGTGCCCAATTTGTGGTGGTTCGATCTTAATTTCTTTATTAAAAACCAAACAGAGGTTTAAAACTGAGAGGCTCTTGATCAGATGAAATCGATGGTAAAATGGACAATAGCTCCTATGATAACATTGACGGTAGTTCTACCTTTTCTAAGGGCCCCTAGCTGAAATGAAATTGACGGGATTTTGATAGAGGTGGCCACCTCTTGCCGGGGTAAGATGGTTGTATTTTGCCGAATTTTTTATACATAGGACGAAATAGTAATGATGTCTAAAGAGAGGTATGCCGGAGGATGATATTTACTCCGTCGAAGTTTATAGCGCCAGAGAATGGGTTTTGAATAATTGTGTAGGTAGTTTTGAAAATACCGTATATGAATTTTTTTTACAGTCTAGTAGCATGCCTAATAGGTGGCGTGTTTTTTTTATTATCTGACTGTCTGGAGTTAGTCTTGTCGAGGAGTTTCTTTGCGACTCAAAAAGACTTATATACAACTTCTTTTTTGCGAATCTCGAGGATGTTAGAGAAGTAGAATAATACCATGATTTATGTAATAATTTTAGTTATGGATTTGTTGTTATAATAAAATCAATTATTCCTATTTTAATGAGAATCACGTATGGACATAATGTTTGCAGAATTTTATATATTGCTGATGTCTTTTATTCTTTCCAGTAGTTGTTTTGGTGTGTAGAGTAAGATTTACGCATAGAGGATCAGATCACCAATTCATGTGGAATATAGGTTTTATCATTCACAGTATTAGAAGGAACTTGACACACCATCAATAGGACTGTAGCACAATATTTTAGTAGGTCTATCTTGATTACAGAAAATTATAAAGTTTCAAATTCTTATACTAGTACACTTTGTGTGTATTGAACGAGACGTCAAATTGAACGGGACCAATTTGAGATCATTATTTTTATACTGATTTTATAAGACAATATACACCTTGTGATTACTAGGTTTACTTAAGGCAATTAATCCGGATATGATTGATGGACACAAGCACTAGTTATTTATTACTTTGACTTATCGGGTAAGGTTCATTATTGAGTTAATAATCATGATAAATTGGGTAATGGTGATTAATGTACAGTGAAAGTCTTTTATGGATGGAATCCACGTCTCAGTATAGAGACTGGTGATACTCCATTGATATACTTATAAGTTTTGTATGTGTTAAACCCTGCAGGTGCATTATGTTAATCCGACACTACAAATAAGTTAAGTTGGACACCTCAAGGACTTAAAGAAGTTAATATAAACAATTATTAGCAATTTATTTTATTAACGGGTATATGTAACCTTAACAAGGGAAGAATTAAGTAATTAATAATGAGGAGCTCGAAATATAATTTTGTGTTAACGAGTAGAGTTGCAATTATAATTATTTTGTGATATTAATTAGAATTAAGGGACTGAGATTAAGATCCGGGAAGGATTAGGTTTTCTCAGGTCTATCAGGAGCCACATACTTTTCTCTCCCTAGGGTCCCTACGGTAGCCTATATATATGCACCTAAGTCTCATTCTTTATTAACCTAGTCTTCACTCTTGGATACTCAAAGGACCAGAGTTCATACTTGTGATAAATAGAGACATCAAAGAAGAAATAGGAGACAAGAACGTGGTCACTAAATAAGAGCCCACCCTTTACTCGTGGCTGTCCATATCGAGAATACAGTAGAAGATTGTGAGGTGAATCGAGCCATCACATCTTCTGTTGACAATAAAACGAGATCAAATCAAAGAGATCTCGTAAGTAAATCCTAAATCTGCCTTGTAGAATTTCACGTATGTGTAGTTTTTTTTGTAGTTCAATCTATACGCATTTCCAATAGACCCTTGGAATTTAGCTCCAACATAGGAGATCTTGCGTATTTTATTTGTCAATTTCCTTTAACATCTAGGTAAAAGAAAACCTCATAAATGACCATAACTTTTAAGCATGTATCTATCAGACATAAAATTGCTGGTCATAATGATTCTTATTAAATGCCATCTCATAAAATTGCTCAGTCCAATCAATGAGTATTGCTGATTGGGGACAAAACATATGTTTATCCAGCTTCTTCTAATATATTTTATTACAAATTAAAATAAATTACCCTGTTATATCAATCTCAGGCTTTATCTTTCGAGTGATTATATTTGGAAATAGACAAAAGCACAATCATATGATCTGTTTTAACAGGTGGTATGGTGATTTCTCACGATCAGAAAAATAAGACCAATAATCTCACTATGATATGCGCATATATAATATTTACATGTAACTATATCATAAACTTTTTTTTTATCAAAAACATCAGAGATCACAAGCATAAAAATTAGATTGCTTATCTGAAATGGGGTGTCTTTAACACAATCTTATAGCAACTCATATTTCTGGTCATTTATTATTTAATTAATTCGGTTAATTTTAAATTACTTGTGTGTCATAATTTAATTGAATTAATTATTATTAATATTTTTGTTAAATATTTAATCTGGTGAGTAAATGATTGATAGTTATGGGATTTAAATTTACTAAGTGAATAGTAATAATTTAATTACGTCATAACGAGCGATAGTGGCGTGGCATTTATTCATATCAACCGAGAGTCGAGCATAGACTATATTGGGGTCAAGATAAGAATATTTAGTAAAATAATACGGATGGCAATCCTGAGTGTATGGTTGAGTCCGGATGGGTCGAAAAAGAGTGCCTAGGGGTAGTAAATGGGTCTCGAAGCATTTTAAGGCATAATCAAATCCACATGGGAGTGTTTGGGTCCTTTTAATAAAGCCCACAAACCTAAAAAAGGGATTGACTTAATAAACTCTAAAAGAGAGAGGATGTGGCAACCATAATTCATTTTAGAAAATCTAAGTAAGTAGATAAGAGAAAAGGGAACAATTGGAGAAACCTTGGGAGCTAAAATCAAGAAAAAGTGTGTGCAATCTTTATCAAACCATCATCATCTATACCAAAAAGGATTCAAACCCTACGAACCCTAAGATAAGTGGTTAAACTTGCTTTTACATTAATTGCATATTTCTATTCATAACATAGCGGGTGTTATGATTTTTGGGTTAGTTTGATATTTAAATTTGGGTTTCAATAAATTTAGATTTAAAATTTGTAGAACATTTGGGAATTTGATTTATTAACCTTCAATCTATGTGGATGATTTATTAGGATTGAGGATCTTGAACTTGTAGATTTAGTGTAAGTTTTAATGGGTTAAATGAAGGAAATTGGTGAAGAATTTTGAGGTTTAAAATTGTTAATGGCGGATTGGGGATGATCGAAGAAGGGAGAGAGAAAACCCAGGGTCATACTAACGCCCTGGGTTTCGTTCGAGTGAAGTCCATTATTGTTTGAATGACATATGGTCTCGTTCAAACGATGTAACTGTTCCGATCATGTTTCTCCCTTCTACTGTTTTGACCTGGGCCTTAGTTTTTGGAAGGTTAAAGTTATGGGGTCTTGGTTTTGAGTGGAGATTTTACTGGGACAATTAGGGAGATAATCTAGAAAGGAAATTAAGGTTGAAAATGGAGTAATTTGGAAACCTTAGATAAATAAGTGTGCAAAGCTTATTAAGGAGTATTTTGGGTCATAAATTCTAAATATTATATTGTTGGATAAATGAGCGAGTACGGGCTTATTGGTTGAGCGACACCAAGGTAATAAATTAACTAATGCGTAGTTAATTAAACTTTAGAGTTGGGGAAATTGACTCGGATATTTTGTGATTGGTGCTACGGGTGCTTAGGCATGGATTTGGCCGAATTAATTTATTATAGGTTTATATAATACATTATGGAATATTCATAATAAAAAGGGTGTTACTTTAATAAGTGGAATTTGAGGAATAAGTTCTACAAGATGAAATTTCAGGCTGAAGGAGCGAGTCTGGGTAATTTAGTTGGATGACACAACTCGAGTGATAAATAAATAAATGTGGGAAATATTTAAATTACAAGTCGGTATACAGACATGGGAATGTTAGGCCAGTGTTACGGTAAATTGTGCACGGAGTAGCCAGGATTAATTAAATATATATATGCGGTGATTGTGTAGTATATATATATATATATATTTGTGTGCTCTATAAATATTAGTGAGAATAATATTTATAGGAATACATACCCCCTCTAGTGCTATTATGGGAGGTTACACGATGTGGGTGAATACCCTGGCTTGAGGAGCAGGGTGAGTATAGTCCCCAGGTCATAGCGTCTATAGTTAGGGGTGATGCATCTTGGGTATGAAGGTCGGCGTAGTTAGGGGCTGAGACGTCTTGGGTATGAAAGTTTGTGGAATCAAAGTCTGTCTAGTTCGTGGATCCGTACGATACGCCATAAAACTCGATTTTTGGTGGCTTGGGTGGTTTTAGTGCACGGGGGGTGTTAAATCCGGTTAGTCGCTCCCAAGCGCTCATATACCATATAAGATACGTAAAACACGTAATGAAACTATGAAAATTCACTCGTTACTATTGAACACGTGACAGAGCTCAAGAGGTTTGTGGGGGAGAAGAGTTAGATTTCCTCTCCTTACTTTGACCCGAAGACCATCATCCTTCCAAATGAGGGTGACCCCCTTTTTATAGAAAAAGTGCCTCAAGTGGGCTTGACACATGTCATGTTTTCTGTGGAACCAAGTATCCAACATTTATGGTGCCACTTATCACAATATATGTGATGGCATCTTGAATGAACAAATTAAATCATTACTAGAATATTGTCTAGTGTAATTCATCAAGCGCGGAGTATACACAATATATTAAATCGCACATAATAATATGTCAGCCCTGTAAGGTCTGGATTGTAGTAAAACTTGATAAATCATAGATCAATATTTGATCAAATATGTGGGGTTAATTTATTAGAGTGTTGGTGGTTAATTTATTTAACCCCACTCAACATTTGCCCCCTCGTACTCATAGTTAGTGTGTTGATGCTTCGATTGAGATATACCAACTGTGTAAATGAAATAAATCGTTTAGCCCGTTTTAACTAGAAAATCATCATATGACCATATTTGGTCTGTTATCCTGAGTGTATATGCATATATCATTTGTATATAGTTTTGAGGGCTATCTTTGTTGCCTCTATTTTTCACTTTGGAGGGGTATTTTGGGGGTTGCCCCCATTCCTCTCGAATGAGCACGTCTCCACAATTTTATTGTGGTTATAAAAATTTTGAACAATAAACTCTCCAGATGTACCAGCCCGAGCAACCAATTGTTGGTTATATAAGTATAGTGGACCATTTGTAATCATAAGATAAAAACTTGTCGAGAGCACTCGGTCGAGCAACCATCTGTGCTTTGAGTGAACTGAGGTTTTTGAACCAATATATTTTGTAAGTGTGCCCAATTTTATTTATTCGAGCAACCATAAAGGTCCTTTTAGGACTTTAAGTGTGCCTGAAAATCAGGGTCTTTAAGCGTGCCTAATAATTTAGGAATTTAATCTCCCGTAAGGAAGGTTTAGGCGTGCCTAGTAATGTAGGACTTTAATCTTCCATAACGAGGGTCAGGAGGACCTAGTAATGTAGGATTTTAATCTTCCATAACCGAGGGTCAGTCGAGCCTAGTAATGTAGGACTTTAATCTCCCATAACCGAGGGTCAGACATACTAAGTAATAATGAACTTTAATCTCCAATAACCGAGGGTCAAGCAAGCCTATTAATGTAGGACTTAGTAAGGAGATATTTCAGGGCCGCGTGGTCGGTAAAACAAGTGATGGGTGACCCCATAAGATATGAGCGGAAGTTGTCCAAAGCAAACACAACCACTAGAAACTCTTTCTCCATGGTGGAATTGTTAAGTTTTGGCACGGTTAACGTCCGGCTAGAGTAATAGATGACATGATCTTTATTGTCTTTTATTTTCCCCAAAACATCCCCAATCGTATAATCACTATCATCACACATAAGCTCGAATGGAAGAGACCAGTCCAGAGCTTGCTTGATGGGAGCGAAAATTAGAATACTTTTTAATTTATCAAAAGCTTCTTGGCATGCGTCATTCGACTCAAAGGGGGAATCCTTCATAAGGAGGTTACTCAAGGGTGTAGCGATGGTGCTAAAATCCTTGATATATCGTATATAAAAACCTTCATGGCCCAAGAAGGAGCGCACGTCCTTTAGTAATTTAGGCGGGGGAAGCTCGATTATGACATCTATTTTTGCTCAGTCAACTTCCATTCCTTTAGATGAGACTATGTGGCCTAGAACTATGCCCTTGGTAACCATGAAGTGGCATTTTTCCCAATCAAGGACTAAGTTCTTCTCCACACACCGAGATAAAACCTTTTCAAGATTCGCTAAACATTGGTCGAAATAGGGGCCAGAAATGCTGAAATAGTCCATGAAAACCTGAAGTCCTCTTTCTACTATGTCGCTAAAGAGACTTAACATGCACCTTTGAAAATTCGCGAGCATTTTACACAATCCAAAAGGCATACATTTGTAAGCAAACGTACCAAATGGGCATGTAAAAGTCGTCTTCTCTTGATCAAGTATATCTATCTCGATTTGGTTATAACCGGAATAACCATCAAGAAAGTAATAATATGGGTGGCCCACTACACGTTCAAGCATTTGGTCGATAAGAGGTAAGGGGAAGTGATCTTTTCTCGTCCCGATATTGAGTTTTCGGTAATCAATGAATACACGCCACCGGGTGGTGGTGCGTTGAGGAATTAATTCACCCTTAGCATTTTTTACCACCGTCATTCTTGACTTTTTCGGGACGACTTGAATTGGCCTCACCCATTTGCTATCTGAGATAGGGTAGATAATCCCGGCATCTAACAACTTTATGATTCTCGCTCTAACAACTTCTTTCATGGTTGGGTTTAGTTGCCTTTGCATTTCCCTCGAGGACTTCACGTCCTCCTCGAGGTGGATTTTGTGGGTACAAATAAGGGGGCTTATACCCTTCAAATACACTATAGACTAACCAAAATCACCTTTTTGCTTCCTCAAAATTTCCATCAACTTAACCTCTTGATCTTTATCTAGGCTAGAGGAGACAGCAACAGGAAATGTCCCATCCTCTCCTAGAAAAGCATATTTCACATTAGAGGGTAGTTTTTTCAATTCGAGGGTAGGAAATTTCTCTTCGGAAGGTGTAAAGCATGAATCCCTTGGGGGTAATTCCTTGAATCTAGAAACCCAATTAACATCTCTCAAGTCCTCTAACGATGCTCACTCGTCTAATATGGCTTTCAACTCCTCTAACTCTCGCTCATACTCGGCGTATGGGATCTTACTTTCCCCACATCTCACTAAGCATGCTTCTAACGCGTCCCCTCCCAAGGTTCTCTGCATGTTCTCTTCTACTACCTCCTCTATGAGGTCGATCATATGGATTTCATCTTCATTGCCCATTTGGTTAGCAACATTGAAAATGTTTATCTCAAGGGTCGTGTTCTGAAAAGTGAGCTGCATTTGCCCATTTTGTGTATTGATTAAGGCATTAGCTGTAGCTAAGAATGGGCGGTCTAGAATGATGGGAAGATGGTGCCTAGAATGGATGGAGGTCTCCGTGTCCCGAATGATGAAGTCTATCGAGAAGTAGAAAGTGTCCACTTGGACTATCACATCCTCACTAATCACTAGTGGCACCTTCACTGTACGATGCGTTAATTGGAGAGTGATCCGCGTGGACTTAAGGTCACCTAACTCAAGTTGCTTATTAATGGAGTAGGGAAGTATATTAACACTAGCACCTAAGTCCCATAAGTGTCATGCAATTCGATATTCTCCAATAACACATGAGATCGTGGGTGCACCCAGATCTTTAAACTTCGGTGTAAGGTCGATAAGAAGAACAGAGCTAACGTTCTGTGCTAGGAAGACATTATTCTTTACCTTTAGCTATCTTTTAATAGTCAAAAGATCTTTATTGACCTTGGCATTGGCGGGAATTTACTGGACAACATCAACGAATGGAAAATTCAGCTTCACTTGCTTAAGAACATCTAGCACATCTGCACAGGAGGCTCCCTTTCAAGGTGGGGCCAACCGTTGAGGGAACGGAGCAGTGAAGGGAGGTTTCACAATAATTTGGAGCTCGCTAATGTCTGTCCCATCACTCTTATTCAAGGGATATCTTTGGCCTCTTTCGTGCTGGGTGAAACCTCCTTGTCTTTTGGCTTCTCGTTTGGGAGAGGTGATAAATCAATGACTCACCCACTACATAGAGTGGTGACAGCTTGGCATTTCTCTTATTGATCGAAAGATGTGGAGATAACATTATCTTGACCTTGTGGAGGTCTTTGTCCTTGATCCAGAAATTTTCCCTTCTCTTGGACACTCAACGAAGATTACAACTTAGATAAGTTCGTATGCATCTCAGTCAACAGACGCTCGAACCTAGCATTAGTTTCATTTTAAGAATGGATAAACTGGGTTATATTGTCATGAATAGTCCTACGCATTTGGGTGATGTATGGGCCTTGAGGTGGAGCTTACATGTGCGCCTGCATAGGCGAAGCTTGTTGAAATTGAGGAGGGCGTTGAGGTAGGGCAACATGTGAATGTGGATTCAACACAGCTTGTTATTGCCCATAGATTAAACCAGGATGGTTTCTCCATGAAGGGTTATACGAGTTCCTATAAGGGGCATTAAAATT
The DNA here is from genome assembly GCA_949130495.1 of Sambucus nigra. Lineage (NCBI taxonomy): Eukaryota > Viridiplantae > Streptophyta > Magnoliopsida > Dipsacales > Adoxaceae > Sambucus > Sambucus nigra. The sequence goes on along the minus strand of OX422211.1, from coordinate 576,158,357 downwards.
TCACTTAAAATCTCCTATAGCTTCCACTTGTTCGGTATGCATAGCCTTGTAGGTGGGTATCGTCGAGCATTCCTTCATTGAATGGCCCGCCTCATAAATGGCGCACACTTTTTCTTTCATAGTACGGTGGATCTGGCAGCTTCTCTCAATCGTACCTCGAGTCGACCTCTCATACTCTTTTCAAATTGATCAAGTCGTCGGTCTATCACGGTAGCATGATTCAATTGATATAGGTCGGACGCATTGGGAGTATTGGACACTTCTCAAGGTCAGTTTGGGGAATTAGGATCGGATGTGTTCCATGCTTGAATAGTCTCGACGACATACTTAAGATGACCCTCAGTGTCACTCGTATCTAATTCCCAAAACGGTCTTTCACACATTATTAGAACCACTTGTTTAGACGCTATATAAATCCCGTGATGGAAGAAAGAGATAAGGTGATGTTTCTCAAATCCATGATGGGGGAAAGCATTAACCAACTCTTGAAAATGTTCCCAACACTAGTTAAAAGGCTCATTATCAAAGGCTTGGATTTGAGCCTTGGCAGAGTTGGTTTTATGTGGTGGAAATAACTTTGAAAGAAACTTGGACTGCATATCCTTCCATGAAATAATTGAGTTCGGGGGTAAAGACCAAAGTCGGGTAATTTATTTGTCTTTGAAGAAATAACTAGGGTTTATAGATGCTTTGATTCAACGCCCTTCAAGTACTGATGCTCTCATCATCTCTTGGATCAGAAATAATAATATTATTATCTTTTGGATTCTTAATTTTGTATCTAAAGATATTTCTGCTAGTGTGATTTACTCTCAATGTGAATATGATATCTGGAATGATCTAAAGGAAAGATTTTAACAAAGAAATAGTCCTCGTATTTTCTAATTAAGGCGTGATCTTATGAATCTCACACAAGCATATCTTTCTGTTAGTTCTTATTTCACTAAACTGAAAACTATCTGTGAAGAACTTAGCAATTACAAACATTGATGTTCTTGCGAGAAGTGTACTTGTGGTGGAATTAAAGCTTTAGCAGATCATCACTATATGGAGTTCGTAATGCCATTCTTGATGGGATTACATGATACATATGCTAAAGTTCGTGGTCGTGATGGATCCCATTACTCCCATAAACAAGGTGTTTTCTCTGGTTTTTCAAGAGGAACATCATAGATCTGTCAAAACTACTAGTTCTGATTCCATGGCTTTCTCTATTAAGACTGAAGCAAACAAGTCAAATTAGTATGATAAAAGGTCAAGTTCATTCAATCAATATGCTAATAAGACTAATCTATCTAATCAATATGCTTCTAAAAATCAAAAATACTTTACTATAGACCTGTTTGCACCCATTATGGTTATGTTGATCATACCAAGGACAAATGCTACAAACTTCATGGATATCCTCCTTGATACAAACCATAAAATTTAAATAATTCTGAATCAAGTGTTGTTGTAGATAGCCAAATTATTGATTTTGCTACTAATAAGAATCAAGGAGATGGAGGTAATTTCATCCAGACTTTGAATGTTACTCAATTTCAACAACTTATGACTATATTTAATAACCTTCTAACTTCTGCCAAAACATTAACTGAACCTGACACTAACACTTCATGTATATGTTTCTTAGTGTCTCTCAATCCTATTCTTAATTCTCCTCAATTTTATATAATTGGCTCATGAACTATTAGCCACTTATGCTTCAATAAATTAACATTTCACACACTAGAAACTATAAAAAATATCTTTGTCATTCTTCCTGACAGCAATCGTATACCTGTGCATTTTTCTGGAACTGTACAATTCTCTTCCTCTGTGGTTCTCATAAATGTTCTATATGTGCCTTATTTCAGATTTAATCTCATTTCTGTGAGTTCTATGACCAAGAATTCTAATATTCAAGTTCAAATTCTCATTAACTACTGTCTTATTCAGGACCAACACATACAAATGACGATTGGCAAGGGTGAAAAGATGGAAGGAATTTATGTTTACAATATTGATGTTGTTCTTCCAGCTAAGAATCATTATACTTTCATTGCTAATCCTACTGATTTTAGAACTAATAATGTAGTGACTAGTCAAATTTGGCATAATAGGCTAGGTCACTTATCTTTCAAGAAGCTTGAATCGTTGAGAGACAAATTACATTACTCTAACAATAATCATGAGCATTTACCTTGTAATATTTATCCTTTGGCAAAACAAAGAAGACTTTATTTTATGTCTAATAATAACCTTTCTCAAAATGCTTTTGATATTGTTCACTATGATACATGGGGTCCCTATCACATACCTACTCATGCAGGCTACAAATATTTCTTAACTATTATTGATGACAACACGAGGTTTACTTGGGTCTGTTAAATGAGACAAAAAACAGATGTTAGCTTCATTATCCCTCGATTTTTTACTCCCATTAAAACTCAGTTTCATAAAGTGATTAAGAAATTCAAATTAGACATTGATCCCGAGTTGCAATTCACTATGTTTTTCAATTCCAAAGGAGTTATCCACTTAATTTCTTGTATAGAAAGACCCGAGTAAAACTTAGTAGTAGAAAGGAAACATAACCATTTGTTGAATATTGCTCGTGCTTTGTTTTTCCACTCTGGGGTTCCTATCAAATTTTGGGGAGAGTGTGTGCTCACTGCTGCCTTCTTAATCAACATGACTCCTTCACCTATTATACATAATGACACTCCATACAAGCTGTTATATGATTGCCACTAGATTATAATTCTCTCAAAGTTTTTAGTAGCTCGTGCTTTGCATCCACTCTGCCTTCTCATAGGACTAAATTTGATCCCCGAGCCTAGCCTTGTGTGTTTGTTGGCTATCTTCCAGGTATCAAAGGCTACAAGTTATATGATATTAAAACTAAAAAATTCTTTGTTCTCCAAAACATCACAAAAAATGAAGTTTTATCTCCTTAATACCACACAAATTAACACCATAAAAAGCGACAGTTAAAATGGGTGCTACGATCAAGGTTAGCCGTGAAAATGGGTACCACGGTCAAAGTCAGCCGTAAAGATGGTATCACAGCCAAGGTCAACCATAAAAATAGTATCACGGCCAAGGTTAGCCGTGAAAATAGGTACCATGGCCAAGGTTAGCCGTGAAAATGGATACCACGACCAAGGTTAAGCGTGAAAATTTATTGGATAGAATTGTAAAAAAATGATTTTTTTATGATATTTTGAAAAAAAAAATTTAAGGTGCGAAGATCTGTATTTGTTTATAAACTCTCCTGGCGAATGGGTTATACCTGGAGTAGCTATTTATGATACTATGCAATTTGTGCAACCAGATGTACATACAATATGCATGGGATTAGCCACTTCAATGGGATCTTTTATCTTGGTCGGAGGAGAAATTACCAAATGTCTAGCATTCCCTCACGCATCCATGCCATAATGCGTTTGGAAAAAGACAAGGCACATATTTCATCTTATCACTTTCTCAAATATGAAACGCATCTTGTTCTAACATAAGCCTATATGTATATATTAGTTAAAGTTCATAATTGAAAGACTTGAGTATGTTTAGAAACATAAATAAAGATGGACATGGATTATACTTATATTTTTTTTGCTGACTATATACGGAGAACAATATACACAACAACACGAGTCCAAGTATATCACATACACACTTCCAATTATATTATATACACACAACTTAGTCTAGAGATTTTGGGGGATTCTTTCATAACGGAGGAGTTTGGTGAAAGATCAAGTTATCAGATTTTTTGGGATGCTATTGAACGAAAGGGTGAAATATTTTGAGGGTTTATAGGTAAAAACATAGGATAATACTCAGTTGGGAGTTGGGAGTTGCTACTTTGGAACTGGTGATATTTACATGTTTTTTGCAAACCAAAAATGTAAAAATAAGAAAGTTGATTTCCAAATTCCATGCCTAACGAAACGGAACCTCAAAGAAATTATAAACCCAACCTACAAAAAACATTATATTAATTCAAACATGTATCAAATTAAGTTATCTCCTAACAAATGCTTCAATAGTTGGCCATTTCATAATCTTGAACGCATAATACCACCACTTTAAATATCTAAAATCAAACACGAAAAAGTAACCCACAAACCAAACCCTAAGGGTCCGTTTGGCAATCCAATTTCAAGCCATGAAAATGGAATTGGAAGGGCAATTTTAATTTCATGGAATTCAAACTGGCCTTCCAATTCCAATTCCAAACCTTGGAATTGGGTTGCCAAACATACCCTAATTCTTAATTCCTTCAAAACCCAAAAGAATTTCCATCCAGTGCACTTTCAACTTGGGTCATTTCAACTTTTGCCATAAAAAAAAATAGATTATGTACTTTTAAGACTTAAAATAAAGATAGAGCTATTAGCACTCCATCATTTTCCTCTCACACTCCAAAATTTTTTATAGTTACAAATCTACCCTCATCTCTCTCATGCTCTCCAAGTAAAATACAAACCTCCATCTCCTTCTTAATTCAACCATTATTTTTTTTTCTACAAATATTACTAAAAAACTGCATAAATATCAACATTCGAACAAAAATTTTGAGAAATAATTTATAAAATTAAATATTTCCACGAAGTATAAAAAAGTAGCAAAAGTAAAAAAAAAATATGAACAAATGATCCCAACAAATAAAAAAGCGGCAAAAGTAACAAAGAATCTCAAAAAATAAAAAAAAAAGAAGAAACACGACATGACACTAAATATTATTTTAATTTATTTACAAAAACAGAAACACGGCCGAATAAAAAAAGATTTGTCCGTATTGTGTGATTTTTATTTGGTCGTGTTAGGCTGATTTTGTACGCGATGAGGGTCGTGTTCGTGTTCGGTAAACCCGTTGCTACAGTGATTTTTTTAATAAACACGAACCATATAAAATGTGACATGACAATAAATCATATTTTTTACCTAACATGAGCACAAACCCATCAAAACGCAACTAAACGAAAAATATTCTTTGTTAACTTAACAAGAACACACGCAAATATATCACGACATGACTTGATTCAAAAACGCGACACGACACGAAATCTTATTTTTTTTTATCTAAAATGAACGCGGCCAAATTAAAATGCGACACAATATGGAATCTTTTTTTTTTATGAAACACAAATATGGCCAACTAAAAGCGACACAACATGATTTTTTTTTCAAACACAAATAATAATTTTTTTAACCTAACACGAACACAATCCAAGTCAAAGAGACACGAAATATTATTTTAATTTATTTACAAAAATGGAAACACGACCGAATAAAAATGCAATACGATACGAAATATATTTTTACAAAACACAAATATGGCCAAGTAAAAGTGATAAAACAGGATTTTTTTTTCCAAACACAAATAATAATTTTTTTACCAAATACAAACACAATTAAAATGCAACACAATACGAAATCTTTTTTTATCAATATGGCCAAGTAAAAGTTACACAACATATTTTGTGTTTGTCCTCGGTAAAAAAAATTGTTTTTGCATTTCGTAAAAAAAATATTATTTGTGTTTGAAAAAAAATCATATTCTGTCGCTTTTAGTTGACCATATTTGTGTTTCGTAAAAAAAAAAAAGATTTCGTATTGTGTCGCATTTTAATTTGGCCGCGTTCATGTTAGATAAAAAAAATAAGATTTCGTGTCGTGTCGCGTTCTTGAATCAAGTCATGTCGTGATATATTTGCGTGTGTTCTTGTTAAGTTAACAAAAAATATTTTTCTTTTAGTTGCGTTTTAATTGGTTTGTGCTCATGTTAGGTAAAAAATATGATATATTGTCATGTCGCATTTTATATGGTTCGTGTTCATTAAAAAAAATCACTGTAGCAACGGGTTTACCAAACAGGACCCTCATCGTGTACAAAATCACCCTATAACCACTACACCAACCACTCATTCAGTTATATTAGTGACACCGAAAACACTTAATCCCTTATCAATGTGTTGTGAAATCTTTTTTTTTAAACAGAGACATGACCAAATTAAAATCCCACACAATACGACCAAATCCTTTTTTATTCGGTCGTGTTTCTGTTTTTGTAAATAAATTAAAATAATATTTTGTGTCGTGTCGTGTTTATTTTTTATTTTTTGAGATTCTTTTTTACTTTTGCCGCTTTTTTTATTTGTTGGGATCATTTGTTCATATTTTTTTTTACTTTTGTTACTTTTTTATACTTCGTGACAATATTTAATTTTATAAATTATTTCTGAAATATTTTTGGTTCAAATGTTGATATTTATGCAGATTTTTAGTAATATTCGTAGAAAAAAAATAATGTTTGAATTATGAAGGAGATGGAGGTTTGTATTTTACTTGGAGCGCATGACAAAGATGAGGGTAGATTTGTAACTATAAAAAATTTTGGAGTGTGAGAAGAAAAGGGTGGAGTGCTAATAGCTCTACCCTAAAATAATATTGATTATGGATATAGGACAACAAACATTTTGTTTTCATTTTTAGTCCCAATTTTCAAATTAAAGGGACACGTGGCATGCTGTGATTGATTGACGCTTTATGAATGTGGGTCCGCGCCAGCGGCTTTATTCAAAAATAGGGAGTAAAACAATAAATAAAATATTTGTTGTCTAATTTTCAAAATACATATTATAATAGGTCGTAAATTTACAAAATCAAAGTTTTACAACATGAAAAAATAAAACAAACTGCAAATAGTGAAAACATAAAACCCCAACTCAATATTCAACGAAATTATATACCCCAAACTACAAAGTATATTATATTAAAATTCAATCACTGAACACTAAGTTCTCCCCTAAAAAATTTTCAATCGATGATCAATTCGCAAGCCATAAACATTCAGACTCTTGAACGCATAAAACCAAGTAGCAGTGTAAGTATCCAAAACGGAACATAAAATTAAAATTAAAATAACCCAAGATTAAAACCCACATAAAAAATTAAAAAAATATAAATATAAAAATATAAAAAATATTAACCCGTAAACCTAATCCTAATACTTAATTACCTTCGAAACTCGAAAGAATTTCCATCAAGTGGCACTTTCCAGGTTCTCTATTAACAAACGCTTCAATAGATTGCCAATTCATAAACAAGATATTTTTATGATTTTTCACGCATAAAACAAAACATAAGGACATTTCAACATCACTCAAGACTAAAAACAAACCTATCAAAAACTTAACGCATAAACCAAACCCTAATCCTTAATTCCCTCAAAAGTCCATGCATGTTCCTTGCGGATTTTGGCCTCTTCCTCCGGTTCAAAATCATTAACAATATGAAATATCTCACGCACAGCCTCAACAGACTTATCTTTAATCTCATCAGCCACCTTTTGACAAGCAATTTCCAATAAGTCCTTCACATTGAGATAATTCGCAGCCATGATGATCTCAAATAAAACGTCCAATGGTTGTTCAACAAACTCCCCATCAAAAGCCTTCAAATCATCTTCAGAAATAGATTTATCTGCATGTTTCTTGAGATACTCCAAGACTATGACTAGGGTTTTGCTATCCACGTTGGGTAGTGGTAGCACACCCGAGGCACAATCATCTTCAATTATGGGTTTGATGGTTAGGGATGTGATCAAAACCGATTCTTCAACAACAAATTCTTCGTTATCGGAGGTTTTTAGAGTAAGGGTCTGTTTCTCATTTGACATGATTGTGAGTTGTGTTGCAGAAAAAAATAGAGATTGGGATGTGAAAAAAGAGGGGACGGGGGTGGGTTTATATAAGGTTAGGGTTTTTCTTGGACGTTACGTTTTTGTTGTATTTAAGGGTCGGTTATCAATTTGTATTTTCCACATTTTGTATTATAAAATGGGACATATACCAAATAGTCCCTCGGACATTTTTTAATACCCATTTAGTCCAAACTTTTTTATTTTGCCTCAAAAAGTCCTTTGCCACATATTTTGGAGAGGGAGTGCCGCTGGCGCGGACCTCTAAAAATAAGAGGATATTGAGTGCTTGAGAGACTAAATGGGTTAAACTAAAAATATGTGTCCTTTTTAAAAAATATATATTTACAGTAGGGACTATTTAATAATTGACCCTTATAAAATTGGTAAAATATGTCTTCTAAATGGGAGTAAAAATGTAACTTTGTGAAATATTATTATTTAATTTAAATTAATCTGAAAATCATAGAATACATTTTTTTTAGAATTGGTGAAGTTGGAAAATAATTTTCATCTCCCCCTTCCCATCTTAGCTTATTGGCAAAGATGTAGAGAAAAAAGTGGCAATGAAAAATAAAAATATTCTCTACAATTAAACGGGCCCTAAGTATTTAGTCCTATTTTTAAAGATTTATTTCTTTCCACTCTCATGTCCTTTATTTAGTTGTTCATCCTATTGTATCCACCATGGGACAATTGGCATTTTCTGCGAAAAGAAGAGAACGTGAGCAGTTACAGAGTAGTTATGGGGATTTTTTTTTTTTTTGTTATGAGACTTAATACAATTTTAAAAATACATGGGATGTGTGCCTAAAAAATCTAAAGCGAAAAAAACTATTTTGGTTTATTTGGTAACCTCTAGGTGACGTATCTCGCAAGGGTACTTGAGGGTGATTTGGATAATTTTTGTTAAGAAAAATAGAGGAATTTGGAGAAAAAAATGTGATTTCATGTTAATAATATGTGTTGGATGTATTATATAGGAGAAATAAAAATAAATAAGAGGATGTGATGATAAATTTGGAGTGTTAATTTAAATATGTGGACGTTTTAGCATCTATATAAAATAGTTATTAAAATAATTGATTAAACGGGAAATAAAAATAATTAAACAGATGTGAGGATAATATTAAAAGAAGAAATTTAAGGAAAAACATTACAATTTAAGTTATTATATATAATTATAAGATATTGTTTGAACGATTATGTTATGTTCTAAACTAGTGGAGATTAAGGATTAATTTATGAGTTTTTTTATTTAGTCCTTGATAGGTATATTTTTTGGTATATAGGACATGATGAAAAGCGTTTTCAGTTTGCTCCCTTTGTGATGTAGATTTGATTTTTTAGTAATGTGCCGATTAAAATTTTGAATTATGTAGATATTTTTTTTGTAATGTATACGTACTTTTTTGATATTTTAGAATATATATATATATATGATTTTTTATAATTTACACGCTTTAGATTTATGTATATCCTAAAATATAAGGTATATATTAAAGAGTAAGAGCCCTTAATACCGAAAAATATGTTATTTTACTAAAGACATACAATTTTTGGTATGTGCAAAATTTGGGAACTCCCAATACTTTATGTTTAATCCATCTAATTATTTACATACATTGAACGGTCCACTAGTTTTCAGACTGAGATCCAAATTTTCATGTTTTTGCATTTAGGTCCATTTTTTAAATGAAAATGTTGCTTAAAGTGTTAACTATTAATTCAAAATGTCTTATTTATCTTTACAACACAATGTAAAACATCAAAAATTACCCTTTTCCTTTTCCTTTGTCAGTAGTTTAATTTATCATTTTTATTTAATATTTAATTTAAAATAAAATAATACTAAATAGTAATTACAAAATGGCTATTGTATTTTTGTGGGAACTCATTTTTGGCATTAATGACTCAGGTGGGCCCAGCTAAATTGGAACCCGTGCATAACCTATGAAGTTTCTCTTAGAGATGGCTGATAAATGCTCAAGATACTCAGTGATACTAGTGGATATATTCAGATGGGTTTATCATAACAAATCGATAAGTTCTAAGGAGTCCACCATTCCAGGAAAACTTGAGCCCATTCATATGAATATTATAATGATAATAACAATGGGTATGTGAATTTCATAAACTCAACCATCAATCAAACTATAGTTAGAAATTACTCAATTAAAAAATCTTTACCTCCCGTAGACGTAGGCAATGTACTGAACTGTGACACCCCGCCTAATAAAATACCGAGTGATCAGTCCTATACCAAATTAAAACAGGAATCCCAGTTGGATCACCCTTAGCATCACTGTCGAAACTTTTTAAAACTTACAAACTACCTAGTATTCCAAAAACTGGTGCCAATTTTAACTTTTTAATTAAACAAAACAATACATGAGGAATAAAAAAAATATAAACCATTCGCACAACTGAATGAAAGTAAATAGAATAATAATTACACAACTTTTCGAATAAATCACCGGCCACCAAATTAATAATCCAATACAATTATTCAACACCTGAATGAATTACACCTGAAAACTGTACCGAGAAGTCTGGGCTACAAGCCCTAAATAAAACTGAGACTGATACAGGATTCCTACTCTAGGAATGAATGAATGATGCGTCTAATCCAAACTTCTGGTAGCATCCACATATGCCGCAGCTCCGTGTCCCTGGAATAGAATATCAATCCTGGCGTCCCTGTGGCTGGACACCTAAAAGGTTTTGAAAATAGTTTTATAGAAAGGGTTAGAACCCAAAACATTTTGAAAATATTTAGCGAGTGAATTAAATGCAGTAATTTAAAATGCATGAATGCGCTTCATATTTAAGTTAGTGTCGCACTCCCTTGTGGACATTCTCACCCCTCCACTATTGTGCACACCTAACGGTTACCTTAACCCCACCTAGTTGTACTACCCCGTCCAACTAGTTCTGGTATAACCTTCCCTTACCATATTACTCTAACCCGAGTATAATAATTTCTTGAATTATAAGTTATCTCACAATTAACTTAATTAAATCCTCTTAAATAGTAACATATAACCGTCTCACAAGTTATATAAGTAAATACATCACACACTGTATTATTCCAGCAAATGAATAACTTAATTAATTTCTCATTAATTAACAGCATATAACCATAACCCGAGTTATATAAGGTAAATACATCACACACTGTATTATCACCTACACATAATATTTACTACCATATTATACGTACCTTTACTAACATCCACACATATATCATACGTGTATCCATCCTTCCGAGTATACCCTCACCGGATGATTCACTCTAAAATGCCATCTCACTAGGTGAGCTCACAAAACCTAGTTTTCCAAGTTGGATTCGGTCACCAACCTGGTCTACTACATAACGAATTGGAGGCGGTCATATTCCTTCCTGAAAGTGAGATAATTTCCTCACCCATGTACCGGACGCTATGACCTGGGAATATACTCACCCTACTCCTCAAGCTAGGGGATTCACCCACATCGCGCAACCTCCCTTGATAGCATTAGAGTATATAATTTGAATAAATATCTAATCACTGATATTTCATGTCCCACACAATATATACACGTATACATATACTATCACTACACCGTATATATATAATATAAACTCCGGCTTTACCGTGTACTTAAAATCCCGTATACTGCCAGAAATTTAAATGTCACGCACAATAGACACGTATATATATATATATATATATTATAACCCTGGCCTTACCGTGTACTAAGTATCCCGTATACTGCCTGAAATTTCCTGAGTCTTTGGCTCGACTCAACGTAATTAATTTTCTCACTTAATAATTTACCGTCTCCCCGAGTCTATAACCCAACTCTAATTAAATTAACTAACACACATATTAATTTAATATCTCCCTGAGTCTATCGTACAACTCTAATTAAATTAACTAACACACATATTAATTTAATTTCTCCCCGAGTCTATCGTCCAACTCCAATAAAATTAATTATTACACCCATTAATTTAATACTTACCCGAGTCTACAATCCGACTTTTATTTAATTAATTTACACATTAATTAATCCACACATATCCGAGTCTACAATCCGACTCTAATTAAATTAATTATCTCATTTATTAATTTAATAACTTGGTGTCACCCAACCATTATCCCCGGACTCTCTCACTTGGCTCGTACCTCCATATTTCCCAAGTCCATGTTCCGACTCCAAACAAATTACTTTCTCTCAATACTTAATTTAACGCTTTAATGTCACTTAACCAACATACCCGGACTCGCTCACTTGGTCCAATTTACATCTCATAATATAATACCCACATTTTCGCCTACAATGTGTCACACCTTTATTTCTATAATTTTCCCCATTATATTTGCTTATAATAATTAACATACCCGGACTCGATCCACTTGGCCCGAAATTAAATATTTTTCGAGTCTATATCCCGATTCTAAATTACTTAGTTTATCTACAAACTTAATTCACTACCTTGGGGTCGCTTTACCAATATACTTGGATTCACTCACTTGATCCGTACCTCACTATTTTGGAATAAAGTCTCCCAAATTTATCCATTAAATGTCCCACATAAATTCATCCTAGTCCCAATTACTCTCTCTCAAAATTGCTAGGAATATTTATTTCATATTTATTTATCACTAATTAATGTTTGGAAATTAAACTTCTAATTAATTTTCCCCATATATCAAACTGGGCGAACTGCCCAAAATTCCGAATCATCGATCGATCGAACCCCTGGGTCGATCGATCGATCGTCCCTGACTTCGTCTTCTCCAAGAAGCAGTTCACCATTAACGAAAACCTTAAACCTTCATTCTTTCCCCTGGACTAACCCAAGCCCAATCAACCCTATTTCTACATAAGAATAGGATCAAAGCACCTTATAGAACATCAATCTGGAATTAAATCTCAAGATTTCCTACTTTTTCCCGAATTGGGTATTATCAGGGTTTTCAATCCCCAATACGAATTTCATTCATTTTATCAGTAATTAACCCTCTAATCTTACTGATTTTAACATCCGATTCAGTTCTCTACATTCTAGAATCATAAATACGATTAATCTCACCCTAAATCTTATTAAGGTATATAAATTTACAAAAACCCAATTTAGATTTTGGTGACACACCCAAAACGAATTTTCATACACACATCACTATGATATGAATTGATTATCAAACTTTTAGAAATCACAACAGTTAACCACTTGCCTCAAAGTGTTTGTAGTGTCTGATCCGTTGTTGATGTCCCTCAATTTGGCTCCAAAAACCTCCAATTTGTTCTTGATTTGCTTTCCCCCAAATCCCCTCTCAAACCCTAGGTTTAGAGTTATGTTGGTTGTCATTCTTTAATCTCCTAATTAGGTTAAAAACCCTCCATCACGTTTTTAGCCTAATGGGCTTAATTAAAGTGGCCCAACTCACCCCGTGTGGGCCCGGCTATGCCCAAAATTACCCTGAGACCCAATTACTATCTCCGGGTACTCTTTTCTGACTATCTCGACCCATCCGGACTCAACCGCGCACTCAGAATTAGCGTCCGAATTAATTTATAAAAATCCTTATCTCACACCCAATTTAGTCTATACCGACTCCCGGCTGGGATAAGTGTATACCTTGTCATTAATACTTGAAATAACGTAATTAAATTATTACTATTCACTTAGTAAATAAATTTCCCTAAACATTAACCATTCACTCCCCGATTAATATTTAAATATATATATTGCCATAATTAATTCAATTTAAAATTACAATACACAAGTAATTTAAAATTCCCGAATTAATTAAATATTAAATGTACAAAACTACGGGGTGTTACATACTTCCCCCCTTACAAAGGAATTTCACCCTCGAAATTAAGATAAACCTAGTGTTCCGATATTCACATCTTTCTCACTAGTCATTGTTCCTCCAAGCCCGCTATATCTATCCCATCTGTTTCTAACCACGTTGCACAAGTATGCATTTAAAATTAACCAGGGTGCCCATACACCCCATTCCCGTGCTTAACCACACAAAATTTGTCTTAATTAACCTGAGTGCCCATACACCCTATCCCCGTGCCCTACCACACGAAAGTTACCCAACTATGCTAGTCGTAACCCGTAATATAACTTCGAACCCGTAGTCATATCACACACACACACACACACACACACACACACACACACATATATATATATATATATATATATATATATATATATATATATATATATATATAATTACTGCCCGGGTACTCAACCCATGCTACGTCCAACTATCTCCGCATAAATACTTATCTCTCAACACAAAAGAATATACGCTTACCCTTATGCTACCAAAGACAACATAATACCGCGCCCTTACTACCACTAGTCCTTGCGCAAAATAAACCCCGAGCTATCTCTCTTTGCTCGAAAATTCAATTTAACCACCCTGATTCACTTTAGTAAACATCCCCACTTACCGGGATAAAATGTGAGAACACAAAACCTCACTATGTGCGATCGCACCACGCAATACAACATATATATCCACATATATATGGGCTATACGCCCTCTCCGGTGATACCTAGTACCAACCATACCCTGGTATCGCGGACACCAAAATTTAACTCCACTATCCACAATAGTTAAATTACATCGCTATCCAGTCGATGTTTAAAAAGTATTATCAACCCTACTCCCATAATTCTCGAAAGTAGTAATTCCTCGAATAATTCAACCAATCACTCAGTGTACGCCTCCACTCTCCCATGAAGAACACTAAGGAACTCCGCTACCCTATGAAAAGTTTACCCACATGCTATGGCTGCTACCGCCAACGCACCCACTAAGTTCGACTCACCTGCGAACTCTAGTGAAAAATAAGTCTTATACTATGACATCCTCTTCGTCACTCAACAATATACCCCATGCCCCTAGGGTAAAATAATTAATTCTATACTCCAGCTACAACGGCTGGTTCTCGGGTTTTCGGAGCAGCTTCTCCCTGCCCGAATGCACCCGTGACTTGCTTTAGTGGCTGTACATCCAGGATCTCGTCCTATAGTTGACCCATGCCTCGCTTAAGGCAATATTTCTTCATGTGTCTCGCTTTTCCCATAAACGACACACTTTCTAATATGTTCACCCTGCCACTGATCCCTTCCATGCCTACCTTGTTGGAATTCCTGGCCATCCCGCCGATAGCCTCCAGTTCTAGATCGTTTGGCATGATTTCCTTGTCAAAAATCCTGCCCCTGATCTCCCCCAGTCTGCTGCTGGGATACCCCACTGGTATTATTCCCTTCTGCCTCATCCGACTGGTTAATCCCCACTCCCTTCCCGCTTCCTTTCGCGTGGAAGCGATATTCCCAATAGTGCCAGAGTGTTGCGTTAATGACATCAGTATAACCTACTAATGTGGAATTATCAATTAAATGTTGTCTGATTCTCCAGACTAACCCATCCATAAACTTTGCTTTCTTTCTCTTTTCCTCGCTTACCTCATCCAGAACAAAATTTGCCAACGAGTGAAATCTTCCTCATAATCGGCCACTGAACGGTCTCCCTTTGAGTCTCCTCACCAAATTTTCTCCTCATTTCGGTCTCGACCGCTGAAGGAAAAATACTTGTGGTCGAACCACACCCAAAACTCTGCAGTAGCTAGTGTGTCCCTTTCCTCAACTGTGGTGATCGACCCCCACCACTGTAGCGCCGCTCCCACTAACTAAAAGTGGTTAGCATTTATTTTCTCACCCCATCGCAATCTCCCATGAGTAGGTGACGCTGGATACTTCTCTTCCTTGACACGCTAGTACTACACCTGAACCTCCTCACAACTCTGGTGGGTTCCCACTAAAAATAACTACTCTTTCTTATTTGCACCCCAACGACCCCGCGTGAGTCTGAACATCCGACGCCACTAACACTTGTGGCGGATCCCGTGGAAAGTACCTTGTCGTTCGCGACTACCTTCTTTTCAATCGCCCGCGCCATTAGTTCGGCTACCTGTGCTGCCAAAATTATCTTTGGCAGTTGCTGCCGTAACTCTTACTCCTGACGAGCCTCCCTCGTCTCACCTCCCCCTGCTGCCCTAGCTGTTCTCCCTCTCCTGGGCGTCATCTGGAATGAGAATCGAGTTGTATGAGTTCACTTTCAAATAGAAATTTCTCAGAAGAACATATATGCGCATACGTATGAGAATACAACAATCCTATGATAGGGCTCTATATCAAAGATTGTTAAGCCGAAACGTGAAAAGCCGCACAGATCCTAAGGACACTAGAACCAGATGCCCTGATACCATCTGTGACACCCCGCCTAATAAAATATCGGGTGATCAGTCCTATATCAAATTAAAATAGGAATCCCAGTTGGATCACCCTTAGCATCACTGTCGAAAACTTTTTAAAACTTACTAACCACCGAGTATTCCAAAAAAGGTGCCAATTTTACCTTTTTAATTAAACAAAACAATACATGCGGAATAAAAAAAATATAAACCATTCACACAACTGAATTAAAGTAAATAGAATAATAATTACACAACTTGCCGAATAAATTACCGGCCACCAAATTAATAATCCAATACAATTATTCAACACCTGAATGAATTACACCTGAAAACTGTACCGAGAAGTCTGGGCTACAAGCCTTAAATAAAACTGAGACTGATACAGGATTTCTACTCTAGGAATGAATAAATGATGCGTCTAATCCAAACTCCTGGTAGCATCCACATATGCCGCAGCTCCATGTCCCTGGAATAGAATATCAATCCTGGCGTCCCTGTGGCTGGACACCTAAAAGGTTTTGAAAATAGTTTTATAGCAAGGGTTAGAACCCAAAACATTTTGAAAATATTTAGCAAGTGAATTAACTGCAGTAATTTAAAATGCATGAATGCGCTTCATATTTAAGTTAGTGTCGCACTCCCTTGTGGACATTCTCACCCCTCCACTATTGTGCATACCTAACGGTTACCTTAACCCCACCTAGTTGTACTACTCCGTCCAACTAGTTCTGGTATAACCTTCCCTTACCATATTACTCTAACCCGAGTATAATAATTTCTTGAATTATAAGTTATCTCACAATTAACTTAATCAAATCCTCTTAAATAGTAGCATATAACCGTCTCACAAGTTATATAAGTAAATACATCACACACTGTATTATTCTAGCAAATGAATAACTTAATTAATTTCTCATTAATTAACAGCCTATAACCGTAACCCGAGTTATATAAGGTAAATACATCACATACTGTATTATCACCTACACATAATATTTACTACCATATTATACGTACCATTACTAGCATCCACACATATATCATACGTGTATCCATCCTTCAGAGTATACCCTCACCGGATGATTCATTCTAAAATGCCATCTCACTAGGTGTGCTCACAAAACCTAGTTTTCCAAGTAGGATTCGCTCACCAACCTGGTCTACTACATAACGAATTGGAGGCGGTCATATTCCTTCCTGAAATTGAGATAATCTCCTCACCCATGTACCGGACGCTATGACCTGGGGATATACTCACCCTACTCCTCAAGCTAGGGGATTCACCCACATCGCGCAACCTCCCTTGATAGCATTAGAGTATATAATTTGAATAAATATATAATCATTGATATTTAATGTCACACACAATATATACACGTATATATATACTATAACTACACCATATATATAAAATATAAACTTCGGCTTTACCGTGTACTCAAAATCCCGTATACTGCCTGAAATTTAAATGTCACGTACAATAGACACGTATATATATATATATATATATATATATATATATATATATATATATATATATATATATATATATATATATATATATATATATACACACACCGTATATATATATTATAACCCTGGCCTTACCGTGTACTAAGTATCCCGTATACTGCCTAAAATTTCCTGAGTCTTTGGCTCGACTCAACGTAATTAATTTTCTCACTTAATAATTTACCGTCTCCCCGAGTCTATCACCCAACTCTAATTAAATTAACTAACACACATATTAATTTAATATCTCCCCGAGTCTATCGTACAACTCTAATTAAATTAACTAACACACATATTAATTTAATATCTCCCCGAGTCTATCGTCCAACTCTAATTAAATTAATTATTACACCCATTAATTTAATACTTACCCGAGTCTACAATCCGACTTTTATTTAATTAATTTACACATTAATTAATCCACACATATCCGAGTCTACAATTCGACTCTAATTAAATTAATTATCTCATTTATTAATTTAATAACTTGGTGTCACCCAACCATTATCCCCGGACTCTCTCACCTGGCCCGTACCTCCATATTTCCCGAGTCCATGTTCCGACTCCAAACAAATTACTTTCTCACAATACTTAATTTAATGCCTTAATGTCACTTAACCAACATACCCGGACTCGCTCACTTGGTCCAATTTACATCTCATAATATAATACCCACATTTTCGCCTACAATGTGTCACACCTTTATTTCTATAATTTTCCCAATTATATTTGCCTATAATAATTAACATACCCGGACTCGATCCACTTGGCCCGAAATTAAATATTTCCCGAGTCTATATCCCGACTCTAAATTACTCAGTTTATCTCCAAACTTAATTCACTACCTTGGGGTCTCTTTACCAATATACTCGGATTCACTCACTTGATCCGTACCTCACTATTTTGGATTAAAGTCTCCCAAATTTATCCATTAAATGTCCTACATAAATTCATCCTAGTCCCAATTACTCTCTCTCAAAATTTCTAGGAATATTTGTTTCATATTTATTTATCACTAATTAATGTTTGGGAACTAAACTTCAAATTAATTTTCCCCATATATCAAACTGGGCGAACTGCCCAAAATTCCGAATCATCGATCGATCGAACCCCTGGGTCGATCGATCGATCGTCCCTGACTTCGTCTTCTCCAAGAAGCAGTTCACCATTAACGAAAACCTTAAACCTTCATTCTTTCCCCTGGACTAACCCAAGCCCAATCAATCCTATTTCTACATAAGAATAGGATCAAAGCACCTTATAGAACATTAATCTGGAATTAAATCTCAAGATTTCCTACTTTTTCCCAAATTGGGTATTATCCGGGTTTTCAATCCCCAATACGAATTTCATTCATTTTATCAGTAATTTACCCTCTAATCTCACTGATTTTAACATCCGATTCAGTTCTCTACATTCTAGAATCATAAATCCGATTAATCTCCCCCTAAATCTCATTAAGGTATATAAATTTACAAAAACCCAATTTAGATTTATGTGACACACCCAAAACGAATTTTCATACACACATCACTATGATATGAATTGATTATCAAACTTTTAGAAATCACAACAGTTAACCACTTGCCTCAAAGTGTTTGTAGTGTCTGATCCGTTGTTGCTGTCCCTCAATTTGGCTCCAAAAGCCTCCAATTTGTTCTTGATTTGCTTTCCCCCAAATCCCCTCCCAAACCCTAGGTTTAGAGTTATGTTAGCTGCCATTCTTTAATCGCCCAATTAGGTTAAAAACCCTCCATCCCGTTTTTAGCAAAATGGGCTTAATTAAAGTGGCCCAGCTCACTCCGTGTGGGCCCGGTTATGCCCAAAATTACCCTGAGACCCAATTACTACCCCCGGGTACTCTTTTCTAACTATCTCGACCCATCCGGACTCAACCGCGCACTCAGAATTGGCGTCCGAATTAATTTATAAAAATCCTTATCTCACACCCAATTTAGTCTATACCGACTCCCGGCTGGGATAAGTGCATACCTTGTCATTAATACTTGAAATGACGTAATTAAATTATTACTATTCACTTAGTAAATAAATTTCGCTAAACATTAACCATTCACTCCCCGATTAATATTTAAATATATATATTTCCATAATTAATTCAATTTAAAATTACAATACACAAGTAATTTAAAATTCCCGAATTAATTAAATATTAAATGTACAAAACTACGGGGTGTTACATGAACCATGCACATTTGTGATCCTCATTGTCATATGTGTGGTTGTGCTTATTCCTATACAGGTATTTATTTTTCTTATGTGATCAAATTAATTCACACCCGTAGGTTTTGTGCACTTACAATGTGTAGTTTGTAAGAAACGATTTTCTCCTCATCTCACTAGCCAAAGCTTTACTGCTAATATCAATCCATGTCTAACACCTAAGAGGATCATCATGGATCTCAAGATGCCCTAGAGAATGGGATTAATTCACCCCAACCATGTAGAATTCGCTTTGTTATTCACTCCTATCTGAGTGAGGGCTCGTTTAGCTCTCATTGTCTTCCTTAAGAGGATGTCATCTTTCATGAACATCTCTTTCCTTTTCAATCTATTATACATTCTGATGATTTAGTTGATCCATTTATTGACCTTGTTTTACCAAATTCTATCCATAATTTTGATCAATCCACTTCATCTTGCTCTCAATCTACTACTTCAGTTCCTATTACTATATCCCCTTATGTCCAACCTTCACATGCCACTTCTCAAATTGATATTATTCCTTCTTCTAGTATTTCTTCTCCTCTTCCTCCTAGGAGATCAAATCGACCCATAAAAGATCCAACTTACTTGAGAGACTTTCACCGTAATCTATTACTTAATAAGTCATCACCTGATTCAAAATCTTCTTATCCATTAGACAAATACTTATCCTATAACAAATCTCTTCCACTCACAAAAAAGATTTGCTAAATGTGTCTTCTACATTTGAACCTCAATTATACCATGAAGCTGTGAAGTTTCCTCATTGGAGAATAGATATGCAAACTGAGTTAAATGCCATGGAAGATAACCGCACTTGGTCAATCACTACTCTTCCTTTGTATAATAACTCAATTGGTTGAAAGTGGATTTATAAGGTCAAATACAAATTAGATGGTTCTCTAGAATAATATAAGGCTCAACTTAGCAAAAGGGTACACTCAATAAGAGGGATTAGATTTCATTGAGACCTTTGCACCAGTTGATAAGTTAGTCACTATCTAGGTCGTACTTACTTTTGCTACCGTTAATAATTGGCCTCCTGTTCAACTTGATGTGAACAGTGCCTTCTTAAATGGAGATTTATTCAAAGAGGTGTATCTGGACTTTCCATTGGGATATAATAAGTCCACTCATTCTGATAAACAGGGGAAAAAACTTGTTTGCAAGCTTCACAAATCTGTATATGGATTGAAACAAGATTGGAGACAGTGGCTCTCAAAGTTTTCTCAAGCTCTTATTCTTTATGGTTTTTATCAATCTAAATCAGATTCCTCTTTATTTACAAAGGGATCTGGTTCTTCCTATGTAGCCTTTCTTGTCTATGTGGATGGTATTATCATCACTGGCTCAGACCATCATGAAATTTAAAAGTTGAAATGTTTCCTTCACATTCAATTTAAACTCAAAGATATTTGAAAATTGACGTACTTTCTTAGCTTAGAGATAGCTCATTTTATTTAAGGAATATTTCTTTATCAAAGGCATTATATATTATAGTTACTTGAAGATACCAATTTTTTAGGCTGTAAACTAGTAGCTCTACCTTTGGATACTCAAACTAGGCTCAGTTCTTTTGAGGGTAACCTTCTTGAGGATGCTTCTTCTTATAGAAGACTTGTTGGTAGATTGTTATATTTAAAGATTTTTAGGCCCGATATTACTTTTGTTGTCCACAAACCCAGTCGATTTGTTTCAAAGCCTAGACAACCTTATCTTTCAGCAATAAATCACTTGTTATAGTACCTTAAAACTCATCCTAGTCAATGTCTTATATTTTTTCTACTTCTTCACTTCAGCTTCGAGCCTTTTCTGATGCAGACTAAATTCTCAAAAGTTTGTCACCGATTTTTTTGTTTTTCTTACTGATTCGATAGTGTCTTGGAAAGCCAAGAAATAATCTACTGTCTCTTAATCATCTATTGAAGCTGAATATCGTGCTTTGGCTTCAACAACATGTGAATTGACTTGGTTACACCAACTCTTCAAAGATTTTCAAGTAACCAGTTCTTCTCCTACTTTGTTGTTTTGTGATAATTAAGTTGCGGTTCATATTGCCTCAAATCCATTATTTCATGAAGGAACCAAGCATATAGAGATGGCTTGTCAATTTATCTGTGACAAAATTACTGAAGGCTTCATCAAACTTCTTCGCGTACAAACTCAACATAAACTAGCTGATGTTTTCACCAAAGCCTTACCTGTAAAACTCTTATTTCCTCTGTTGTCCAAGATTGCAATTCTTGATCTTCACCGTCTATCTTGAGGGTGAGTAATATAACCTATTTGGTAGTTTGTTATTTTTAGTTAGTTAGAATAAGTTCTTGTTGGTTACTTTGTTATTTTTAGTTTCCTATTTATACTCGATGTATCTCTTGTAAATAAAGAAAATGGAATAAGAAAAGGTTTTTACATTCTCTTAGGTCAAATACCACATAACAAACCTGCAAATTTTTGTAATGCAACAACGATGCACTTATAATTATGTAAATCAGTAATATAAAGAAAAAAAAATAAATGCACAAATTGAGGTGTTGAAACAAGTATGAATAACATACTATCCAGAATCAACATAGTGTATTGTAACTCAGCAATGAAAAAGTAAAGGATACAAAAAAAGAAAGATTCACACCTTTAAAATAAACAAAAATAATGGTAATAACTTATTGAAGTTAATTTCGTTCCACCACCGCTCTTGTCAGTCAGTTATTGGTCACAACCATACGTGAGATAAGAAGGATAAAAATTGAGGTTGTTTAGCCGACGGGAGAGAGAGGGAGATGACATTGGAGAGATACTGGCGAAAGGAGAAATTTTGGGGTCTTTAGAGACTTGCAATCATCAAGGTTTGGTTAACTTGCAATTGGCGTGTAATGTAAAGTGAAAAATGGAAGTTGTGTGTGAGCAGGGAGATTTTTAAAAAGTTGAAAGATTATTTTACACAGTAGTAGTGTTGTCTTTCCTATGACTGGGGACTATATAAAGGCATGGTACAAAGCATGTGACAAAATCTCTATTTTCTCCACAAAATTTTCGCTTCAAGTACGCATTGTTTTGAGGAAAATATGTCATTTTCCACATACATTTTAATTTTACCCCTTTATTTCTTCTTGAAATTATTTATATCCTCCGACATTAAATCTGAATTGCCTTTGTCACACATTAAAGGACCTTTCTTTACCCGCACCGTTGTGTTTTATAATATATACTAGCTTATAGGCGATGCATT
This sequence comes from Sambucus nigra, assembly GCA_949130495.1. Classification (NCBI taxonomy): domain Eukaryota; kingdom Viridiplantae; phylum Streptophyta; class Magnoliopsida; order Dipsacales; family Adoxaceae; genus Sambucus; species Sambucus nigra. Next base: position 576,135,426 of record OX422211.1, on the reverse strand, counting down.
ACGTGGCCACAGACCCGATTTCGATCCAGCCAACTGAAACCGATGGGTTTATGTCTTTCTCTAAAAGAGAGTTTTGTGACTAAATAACCTTTCTTGCATTTGTAATGTGCAACGAGTGGTTCTATAATATGCAATATGAACATTAGTTGATTTTCATGAATATTGAAACTTTAAAGGTCTCACTAAGAATGTATTACTCACAGCTATGCCACCATCAGTCTATTTCTGCTAACCTTTTACTGAGGTTCATGGACATCATGAACTTCATTGCTTTTTGATAAAGGGAATTGTTGAATTGTAATTCAAATGATTTTTATTACTTACAGTCTGCTTTTAAGAACATTTTCTCCTATTTCCTTTCACTCTTCATGCCTTTTCTTCTCACTTAGCTTGGCTAAGAAATAGATAGCTGTGTGAAGTGAAGTGTGGTCGCATTGCGCTTAAACGTAAAACAAATACGTAGGTATCCCCATGTTTTCCCCTCCTATATATGGTAACAAATCATTCATGACATCCTGGACATAAAAAAAAAATTAGACATAAAAACACTATTCTCGAACATTTTAAATATAAAATTATTCATACATATTACCACAAACAACCAAACAACAACTTAATTATTATACTTAACACTTATGTAAACGGTTTTTATAGTGCATATTTAGACCAACACCAACACATTATATGAGTATTTAGTGTGCAATGACAATCAACGACTTCTAACAAATGGTTTGAATTGATATTTTATCAAACAACTTGTAGACATTATCAATTTAGTGTACAAACACCAAAATCAAATTTATTAACATTACCTTTGGTTTTTTCGTCATAAACTCCCTGCATTTAATATCTTCAGCTTGCTTTCACCGTCACCTAGCAAGTTGACATAAACATTTAGTATAGAAATTGCGAGCAACAATAATGTAACAAAATGTCATATCCGAGTTACCGTGGAGTGACAAAGTTACAAATTTGAAGTACTTTTATTTTTCTCAATCAACCTTTCACAACTCAAATGTTACATCACTTCCACTAACCCTTTCTCGAAAATAATCAAATCATTTAACAAAGACAAATGCATCAGAACTCATTATGACAAAAAGTATGACTGTTAAAAAAAGAAATCATTAAACCCTAACATCTCATCCTTAAGTCAATTAATGTGGATGAGGTGTTCAAAAGTTTGTCACGAATACATAAATCGACTCAACAGTGTTTTCACCTCTGTTTTCTAAAAATAAGTGAACGTCTATTTCAATTCTAGAATATAACGATATCCCTTATACTTTTTTTATTCAATTTTTCCATCATACCTACCAACCGAAGTATTAATGCGTGTTGATTTGATGCATTTTAGTATTGGTTCTACAATATTGAATTTGGTATATTTTCTAGTAATTTGGTGTGCGCACACATAAGCAGATGATATATAATAGGTATAAAAATAAGATGACCCAAAGAAGACCTCTAGAACAGTGGGGGATTCAAGATTTTGTTCAGGGAGAGTTGAATTTTTTAGTGGCACAGGGTTTAGGGGCGGGAGCCCCTGAGACGTCTTTAGGGTTAATTCAACTTTAATTGAGATTTTTACAATTTTTTAGAGTTATTTTTCTTACATCTTTTACCCCAAATAAATATAAACCAACATTTATTTGGCATAAATACACATTTATCCGACATAAATACACAATTAAAAAATATTCTATCTAAATAGTATAGTTTGCCTAAATAATTAACACCATTAAAAATGAACAACAAACACTCATTTTCAACTAACATTCAAAATACACAACAATCTTACCTTTGACACCCTAAAATACAAATTTAAACAATTAGTATTTTGATTTAAACAATTATTATGCCTAAATATAATTAAGTAATTAGTATTCTGATTTAAATAATTATTATGCCTTGAGATAATTAAACAAATAGTATAAATCTAATAAAGACAACATAAAAAGAACTTAAAAAGAAAGGCAACATTCGTTTGAGGGTTTGATAGTAAAAACATAAACCAAAGCCAAAAAGGCACCTAAAACATAAACCAAAGGCAGGTTGGCAGCATTCGTTTGAGGGTTTGACAGAAAACATAAACCAAGATGAATAAAGGTTGAAGCTAATAACTAACCTCAGGCGGCACCGCGATAGGCAGGAACAATCGGTAGTATGGTTGAGGCAGGAAAACTGCGACGACAGAGGCAAGAACAATCAGGTTTGGGCCTTGGAAGGAATCATTGAAATGAAAGGCTCAAACGCAAAAGGAGAGAGTAGAAAAGAGGTCGAACCATTCGGGGTAATTTTAGGTTTAAGTTGAATAAAAATTTAGGTATTTAACATTTGGGATAATTTAAAGCTAGTCTTATTTATTGGGTCAAAGATGTACCAAATCCCATTGACTTTTTTTTAATGCACCAAGTCCTTTTTCATTATAGGGTACATATATTTAGACAAATATACCCTCACATGTACCCATTTTAAATTCACTTACTCTCTCTCTAAAAATAAACACATAATCTTACACTCTTTCTCTCACTTCCACCACTACCTCCACCCCCATCCCACCCCACCTCACCGGAGACTCACCGAAAACAGCCCACCGAAAAAACCCGTCAGGGACCGTCGAAATTCTCGCCGGAGTGTTTTCCTCTCTCTCTCTCTCTCTCTCTCTCTCTCTCTTCTCCTATATCTTTATTTTTTTGGTCCGTGCCAGCGGCACCATCACCC